>JAQQZR010000002.1:23862293-23877680 GCA_030068235.1 Notoglanidium macrostoma
TCGCCCCAAGATGCTGGGATTGGCTCCAGCTTCCCCGCCACCCAGACGCATAAAGCGCTATAGATAATGGATGGATATTAGCGAACAGTAAGTTTCATATTGGTACACGAAAAAAAATTTTTATATAACAAAAAGCAGAAGTAAACTCCTAGCAGAAACCCCGCTGTCCGTATCGTTGCACTAATTTACGTAGCTGCACTCACAATTAGCAATCCACAGAGAATGAATGAAGTTGAAGGCAAGGTAATAATATGCAAAGACACTTTTGTTTGTGCTAAATGTTCCCGTCAGCTAGTTCAGCTCATCTAAAGAAAGTATAAGCACTTCTGCTAAAATGTATTTCTTGCTGTTCTTCTGTCTCTGTTCCTGAAGTGACTTTGCAGTCGATCACATTGTGTGTGCAAAGTTGATCAGTTCGACTTTACTCCTTCGATAGAAACTTGTAAAAAACGGACAAAAGGAAGTGTTTTGACTCTTCTCAATCGTCCCTGTTGGTAAATCAGTTTTCAACACAGCAAATCAATACCAAAGACTAAATTCGAAAATAGACTCTATGTACTGTACAGTATCAGGTTTATATTATGTACCAAACCGAGCGGGTAACTAAGAGAGCAGGACGTAAATCATGTTGAATAAAGCTGTGCATTCATAAAGCGTAACTTCTCATTTAATCACCTATTTATGTACCAGTGACGAATTCCTTGTTTATTTTTCCTCCTCTCTTTATTTTGCACACGCAGGTTCCTCGTGTGGATGTGGAAGCGGTGAAGGGAGAGGTGCTGCGCGTGTCGAATCGCTCCTGCGAGAGCGTCGCTCTGGTGGGAAACACGCTGGAGTGCACGGTGCCCTCCGAGCTCCAGACCGCCTCCAGAGAGCTCGAGGTGGAGGTGAGAGAAGCTCGACACGCTCCTCTTTAGCCGCCTCTTTATCGCTCCTCGGTCAGTTTCCCACTCTGATAGGGCCAGATTAGCTCGATTATATTTTCAGAGTGGGATATTAGATATAAATTTTTTCCTCCGCCGCTTCTTCATTGTTGTTTTATGAACCCAGAACACAGCGCCGATAAGACGGCGCGTATTTCCTGTCCGTGCACAAAGACAGCGTGGCTCTCCGGACCGCTGACGATCTGATACGATGCTGAGTGGAGACTGGACGCTCAGTGAGTGCCAGCATCGGGGCTCTAATCTGACCCCATCGCAACGCAGTGTGAGAAAACGCACGTCTCGGTCTAAACTCAATAACCGCCTCGACTCTAATCCAATTTCCTGTCCCGCTAAAAAGCGTGTGTGTGCTTTTTGACCACTTTAAATTATTTTCGGAGTGAATGAATGCTTCCTCTTCACGTGGAAGAGCAGATGAATGATGCTCTGCTGCTCAAAATGTTTCCTACTGTAATAGCATGGAATAAGTCTGGTGTAGGGCTGAATAAGGCTGCTGTGATTAAGCAGAGTTACGAATTACCACTCCAAAGTGGATTCTTCTCCTATAACGTCACATGCCTACATGTTTCATTCCTCGCAAATTGCTAACAATTACAATTTTTAAACCACTAGATGTTGCAGGCGTGAGGTTTTCAGGATAGAAATAAAGTCTTTATTTAGGTTAAATCAGGTTAAAATAGGATTTATATGGAATTATGAACTGATTCGCTTTTGGAAACAGTGCAAGGACAAATGTCTGCATTAGTTTTTTTTCCCCAATAGCTTCATTTCTGTTCAAAGTAGATTCTAAGGATATTTCTGAGTAACAGGAAGGGCTACACTTCCACCGCGGCAGCACTGGAATTGAGTTCTATTAGTTATTTATTAAAGAATGACACGTCGTTCTTTTTATCCGTTTATAATTGGAACGTCTGCAAAACAAGTCCGTTTTCACATAACAGCAGCTATAAACAGTCGTTCCTCAGTCACACAAACCTCATTGCGCAATTCAGGTTTTTTTTGCTTAGATCGTGATGGTTCACATTTTTAACTGTAATCTGTCCCCCGGATCATCACGCATGCGCACACCGATACGTCGTCTGCGTCGCCGACAACAAAAAACATATTTGTGACATATCGTGTCACGTGACCACGAATCGGATTTATGACCACATATGAAAGTGACTCAAACCTGATTTGAAAAGATGTGTCCTCACAGCCCTGAGATCAGATCTACATCACATTAAGGCAAAAAAAATAAAAAATAAAATCAGATTTGAATGCTCTAGCTTTACCTCTGACACTGGAGACTCCTTCCGTAAAGGTTGAATAAACATCCATTCCATGTTGCGCTTCCTCCATACAAGTTCCTGTGAAAAATGGGCGGTTGCTATGGAAACAGCATTGTGTTGCGTTATTATATAATATAAACCTGGTGATTCGAAGCTGAACTACTGTCAGAGCTGCTATTACAGAACCAATCAGAGTTGGTGAGAAGTTCAAAAAATGATTTAATCCATCGATTCAAGTGGGTTCTGGACGTACGGAGAATGTTTAAGTGCACGGTCTGCGGCTCTGCGTTTAAGCACTAGCTGCCAAGGTAAAGTGTACCAGATTTATGGCAGAGAATGTACACCACACTTATCTTTATTCTCAAGCGGGTCCTTACCTCTTAAACCTCTCATCTGCTGTTCGGTCCACTTCATCATTTACATATACAGCTTAAGCAATACTTCACTAAAAATAGCTGAAGTGGAAGCCATTTAACAAACCACTGCACGCAAAAGCATGACCTTTACATGCTTACATCTTCTCAAATGGCTGATGGCGATCGTATAACGTGATGTTTGATTGCGAAGTAGAATTTTTCCATCTAAGATGTAAAGACTTTAAAGTTGTTAAGAATCTAACCAGGGAATGCAGGTGAGGAAAGAGGCGGCTTTAGCGTGTGGAAAATCGTGCGCGAGGATACGTGTCCAGTGCCACAACAGTGTGCCATTTTTCTACATACTCTCTACTGTGTTCCAAGGTTTATTATTTTGAATGATTCTGAACCTGTGCACGAGCGTTCTGCAGCCTTTGTGTGCGTGCATGTGTAGATGATCCGGCGCGTGTGTGTTTGCAGTGGATGCAGGCCTCGTCCTCGGTCATCCTGGGCCGCGTGGTTCTGGCGCAGGAGCAGGACTACAAGCCGCTGATCGCCGGCGTGGTCTGCGTGTCCATCCTGCTACTCTTAATGCTCGCGCTCTTCGCCTGGATCAAGAGGAAGAAGCACATCGACGGTGCGTATTCGCAGAATCGCACGCGCTTCTCTGCATTCTCCCTCTCCGTGCTTGTTGTTTGAGACGGGATTCAGTTCCGGAGGAGAACACTCTGTTTGCTAGGAAGACGTTCTTATTATAGTGTGTGTTGTCCTGAGAGAGAGAGAAGAGAGATGCATCAGTTTCTGGGTTGCGCTAGACTGATAACGCAGGAGCACGTGGGGAAGCGGCCTGTCCTCGTTTTCCTTTTTAAAAAACTCTTTCTGTCTCTCTCTCTCTCTCTCTCTCTCTCTCTCTCTCTCTCTCTCTGTGCGTGTAGATTTAGCTGAGGGGATGGTTTGGTATGACGGCCGCGCTCACATTCCACACTTGGACATGCTGGCAAACGCGAGGAGTGTCAGTCCCACTAACGAATTGGTGTCTCACGAGTCTCTGGACTATAGAACCACTTTGCTTGAGGGTACGTTTTGCTGCCTTTGCTGCTTCCTGCTGAAAATAAAACATATTTTGCATCATGTTGCTCGAGCAGGGATCCTTCTACAGCTCAGCGGACAAACTTTTATCCTCTCCCTCCTCCTCCTCCTCCTCCTCCTCCTCCTCCTCTTTGCATGCTTCCTTGCTCTTGTTTCTCAAAGGAGTAAAAACTCTCTCTTTCAGCCTCTCATCCGTATAAAAAAAAAAGCCAGGTCTCGAGTTTCACCCCCTCTCCCTTTGTAATTACCTGACCTCTTAGACAACTCCGCTCATTTAACTGACCCTCGTAGTCTTAAGCTTTAGCGAGCCAGCGATTGACCTCTCGACCTTTTGACCCCGCAGACCAGAGCTTGCCGATGTCTCCGAGCGAGTCGTGTCGTCCTCCCCCATACGTCCACGCGCACGTGGACCTGTCCTCCGTGCTGGGAGCTGAGGGAGACCCGTCCTCTCCCCTCCTGCCTGCTTCTGCCCCCGTGGACCTGAGCAGCCTCCACCCTGAGCTCCTGAAAGAGGTGCAGCATGTCGTCATCGCCAGGGAAGACCTGCTCTTACACGTCAACGAGATCATCGGAAGAGGTGAGCCGACACGCTAAAGACTTCCGACGGCGTAACGCACACCGTATGCATTAATCACGTAACTTATTCAGTGCACAGCCGTCAGTGTTGAAGCGAAAAAGAGGAAATCGTTTCTTGTATATAAAAGTATACTTATTATTCAAGCCCTAAATACTTGAATATAATTTAAGTAGAATGATTTTAAATAATGGTGCTTTCTCTTAGTATCGACCCACACGAGAGTCATTTATTTTTGCTCGGAGGTATAAATCGGATGTTGCAAACATGAAAAAGACAGCAAGGAAAAGCTTTCAACACAAAACAGAAAGGCGGTTGAGCAGATAAAAGGATTTACATATACATAAAGCGCAATTAGGGCCACAACAAAAAGGTTCTCATGTCTGCAGCAGAAGGGAAAATAAAGGCAATTTTATTCCACACTTACTATTTGAAATGAAACCTAATACACCAAATGTCCCTTTGCAATCGCTATAGATTATTATGAGGCTACGCAGACGTTCTTTTCTGTATTTTTGCATGAACGGAGTAACAATTTTCCACACTTCACTCTATAAAATGCCGACCGATGACTGATATCCGTGGCATGAAACCCTATAGCCTAAATTAGTGATACATAAATTGTGCACTTTCATGGCCAGTAATTTTAAAAGGCGCTTTTAAGGAATCCGAAGCCATTTAAAAACGTGTCGAATTGAGGTGACACTGCAGGACGTCTGCATGATAATCGGCCCATGGCCATGGTGGTGTAAAGATGGGGCGGGGGGTGAACTCAGTGAGATCAGATTTACCGTAGGGTTCTCGTTCCCATTCTCAGCCTTGCGCTGAATTCCCTAAAACCCACTGCAACCCCTGTGGGAAAGCCCAGGTCTGTGTATACATGCATGTGTGTGTGTGTGTGTGTGTGTGCGGTTGAGTAAGTTTTAGTACAGCATGAGTGTGGGGGTGCACAATGTGGTGATTTGTTCCCGTTTTAAATTCCCATCTCATTGTTGGGCTGTCTCGAGGCTCCGTGTGGTAATCTGACTCGGCTGCCATCTGGGGGGACGTGATAGCAGCTCATAGGGGAGATTACGCTCCTCTACACACCATTACTTTAACACAAACACACACCAACCTCCAAAAACAGCGCACCGCAGCCCCACCTTTTCTCAGGCCTCACTGACTGGCTGTTTGTGTCAGAGAAAGCTCTCTGTCTAATCTTTCTTTTTTCAGCGAGGTAGATATCTGCCGGAACTTTCCGACTTCTTACACCCGAAAGAGAGATGTGATTAAACATCACAGCATCTGCATGTGCACAGTAAGCTCGCATAAAGAGGAGAACTGCATGTCTTTGGACTGTGGGAGGAAACTGACCCAGTCAGTTTCACTCGTATTCAGACTCGAACAGCACAAAAGGACTCATATGTGTGGAGAGTTTTCTCTAACGTCATCTAAAGTAATATTTCTCAATCTTGGTCATGTTTCAGTTTTCTGTCCTGAAACTCACCTGATTCACTCATCAGCTAATTGACAAGTCTGAACCAGATTGAGTTAGGAGCGGAAGATTGAGAAACACCGTTCTATCTGTCTGAATCACTGACAAGACACTCCAGCTGACTTTCAGTACATAGCAAGGGAAATCTGATTTAATTCTTAGATCCAGGTTTCAGATCACATGGAAGAAGTGCGAAGGAGATCAAGGTACATTGCAGTGACAAATGTTACTGTGTGTAAATACATCAAATTTAATCTGGAATTTAACTACACTGGACTTTTGAGACGCTTCGGAACGCCGTCTACTAAAGCATGCTTCTCCGAAGAATTTCTCATTTCAGCCAGAGAGATTAATCAGTTGGAAACAGCAACAGCATGAAGGATTGTGGGTAATTCTCTAACTGAGAAGTTTTATTTAATGCTCCAGGTGCAGGCAGTCTTCTCACCGGACCTGCCTTCATGCTGGGATTCATTCAACATTGATGTCTCTGTCACAAATTGTTAAGAAAATCATTTAAAGAAAAATAAACGTAATCCGGCCGGTCGAGACCAAATTCCGACCTTAAACAGATTTGAAACCACAAATAAATGTTGCTCGAGTCTGAGTGGTTTTTGTCCAAAGCAGATCTCTTTCTGCTATTCCACTCAATCGAATATGCCGACAGCGCTGCAAGACACACAGTACCGCTGTTTAACCTCAGAGCACATTGCATGCAAGTCCAGTCTGGGAAAATTTCCTCTCAGATGGCGAGACAGAGAGAGAAATGGAGGGAGCGAAGGAAGCAGGAATATTCCCAGCGCATTGTTGCGCTGTCCGCACTGCAGGCAGCTTTGGGGATTCCTCATTGTTCGGCGCAAGCGAAAAGCCGAACGAAATAAAACGGCCGTTAACACGGCGCAGGACCTCTGATAGATTGATGCACTAATGCTGACTTTTTGTCTTCCCCTCTTTGTAAACGGCAGGACACTTCGGCTGTGTTTTCCACGGGACTCTGCTAGAGCCAGACGGCCAGAAGCAGCACTGCGCAGTCAAGTCTCTAAACCGTGAGTGTGTGTACGCCAACGTACATACGTGTATTCTGTTTACCAGTCACTTATTCCACATACAGATGTTCACAACTGTAATATACCACAGCACTGGGCAGAACTTGGGGAGTCATTTCTCGAACAGCAGCCCTAGGTTTGTATTAATATAAGCACTCAAGCACTCTAATACGTTATGGTTTCTATAGCAACAGCTCGTTCGTAACGCGTGCGATCTGCATAAACAGATTAAAAAATGTTTGTTTGCCGTTTATGGAAGGCGTCTCCGGTGTCAGCGCTTAACTGTAACGTCATTCTGCGATTTGAACGGTTTTATCCACGTGTCCTTGAGATCCTCCTTCTCCGTCTCGCGTTCATCGAGCGACGTGACGTGAGGCTAATCTATTACACATCTCCTTTAGGATGTCTGTGTGAGCATTAAGATGATAATAACGATGACGAATGATCCGTCTAGCGACCATATCACGTTAGACTCGCCTCTAATCACGTAACATGTCGTCCTGAGACCGTCTGAGATTTATGGCCTGTTCACCGAGCTGGTTTCTCCTCACCACTGCAACGGAACAGAGCCACGGCTGAATTCTCATGACACATTTATTTTGTATACAGTCTGAGTTTCAATGCAATGTCAGGTTTTGATTCTGTAATCATTTTGGCAATGCTTTTCTTCCCGCTTCACTTAACTGACATTATTTAGCGTTAGTTAACACAAACAAACCCTGAACTTTTACTTGACCGCTCATAGTCCGTCAACAGCATTAAGAAAGTTGCACACACAACTTGTGTTAGTTGATGTTTTGTGAATATGATCAAAGCTCTAAAAAAAAATCACTTTTTTGCTAATTTATGTGACGTTATTTGTCATTGATTGAACTGTTCTTCAAAGCAGGTGTCAGTTAGTCCAGTCTTACCTGCTTATATACTTTCTTATTTATAGTTTATTAATATTGAGTTTACATTATCAATAAGGAATAACCCTTGTGCTGTTACAGGAAAATAATCAACACCATGCTGTTTTGATGAATCATGTAGTTACTATTATCATACCAAAGCTGATTGTTTTGAGGTTTTTTTTTTTTTCTGTCTCAAGGTGTTTTATTTCCCTTATACCAGAAATTATTTTTTATTTGTGACTGAACAACTTGTTGTACGTTGTATCCATTTACAGTTACATTTATAATATTGTCTGTGAAGCAAGTTCGCTCCTGTTGTTATAGCAACTATAAACAGTCGTTCCCTCACCAGCCTCTGTTTATTCTCTCTCGTGAAGTTAATAAAAGCACAAAGAATAAACTATAAGCGCTGAACACCGACACTGGAGACTCCTTTCATAAATGTTAAATAAACGTCTAGTTAAGTTAATCCGAACGTAAAGCATGATCAGTTTTTAGATTTCTGAAGATTTTATTCGCTCTGCAATGGCATGAATTATGCAGTACATATGAATTGTATTAGACGTTCCAGATGTTGAAGTGTAGCGTGTGTGGATGTGACGCTCCAACGCAATAACATTAATCCAGGCCTACACCTGATCTACTGTATGAACACCAATCCTGCTCTTTCTGCCATTTCTCCCTTCCGCTCTGCTGTTTTCAGCTCCCACTGAAACACTAAACAGCTGTTTAATCTTCTCTAAATGTGAAAGCCCCGCAAACTAGATTAAAGAGGAGACAGGGGAAAGGGGCAGCCCTGGAGAGAGACGCAGAGTGCATCCAGTAATGGCTGGCTCATGTTACACTAGATTAAGTCTCATCTCTGGAACAGCTTCTCTCCAGGGTGACGTATCGAGCTGTGTGTGAGCACTGAAGGCATTTCCAGTGGATGTACTTAGTTCAGCTGATGGTTTTGTGGAAAAAATGTGGTTAGTGGGCAACTGATCGATTGCGCAGTATCAAACGGTCGTTTAACTTTCTAACAGAAACAATAAGCGCGTTTCTATTCAAAAGACATTTTAAAAATTGGAACTCCCTGTTGAATGAATGTTGCCTCAAAAATGTAGAACATCTTAGTGTCCTTCAGTTGTCTCTCTCGGGAAACGCTTAAGGGTTTGAAGAAACCCAGTGCAGAATCCTACAACAGGGTGTGTTTCTATTACCCCTTTTCCACCAAAGCAGTTCAAGGCAGTCTAATCTTGAAACAGTTCTTCATGTTTTGTACAGCCAAAGAACCGGCTCTTGGCCAGGAAAGCTGTTTCAAGAGCAGCACCAACACTTTACTTGTCTACAACCAAGAACCGCTTACGTCGGCTCTTTAATTATCCAATAAACCTTTAAAATGCACCAGGACAGTTTAGCTTAGGGTTTTAGGTATTAAGATGACCAATCATTCAGCTGTGTCCTGATCATGTTGTGTCCTGACTGCAGGTATCACTGATGTCGAAGAGGTGTCCCAGTTCCTGAAGGAGGGAATCATCATGAAGGACTTCAGCCATCCCAATGTGCTGTCTCTGCTGGGGATCTGCCTGCCGAGTGAAGGCTCTCCTCTGGTGGTGCTGCCGTACATGAAGCACGGAGATCTGCGCAACTTCATCCGAGACGAGAGTCACGTACGTTCAGCCAGGCCGTCAGCGTTCACGCAGCATAGCCATGTCTCACAGTCCTGCGCTGTGAAAAAAAAGAACCACTCTCCAGGTTGTGTGTCTGTTTCTCGGTATAACGTCAGGTTTTTTTTTTCTCAGCAGAACCCCACTGTGAAGGATCTCATGGGCTTCGGCTTGCAGGTGGCTAAAGGCATGGAGTATCTCGCCAGCAAGAAGTTTGTACACCGAGATCTCGCAGCCAGGAACTGCATGTAAGATTTCTGCAACACTGTGGAAGAGTTTCTTCTTTATTCCTTCAATACATAAGTTGATAGATAGATAATTAGATAGATAGATAGATAGATAGATAGATAGATAGATAGAGGAGCATGCAGCCTCAGTACTCTTCACTTCAGAACCATGTTTAGACTGTTAATACTGACATGCCTGGATTTCCATGGTGAAGCTCCTAAATAAGCAGAAACATTTGTTGGTGCAATTTATAGCATATTAGAGCCACAATTCTGCTTCTTAGACAGTGAGTATAACATGGAGGTTCTGCAGCTAAAGGTTCTGAGTGCCATGTTGTCTTTTAAGCTCTTTTTTGCTTCTACAATGTGGAACATCAGAGTTCTTAATATCAGACTGTTTGATTCACTGACCACTTTTAAGAGGCACATAAAGAGTTGTTTTTGCTTGCTTTTTGCTTTTATTAGTCATAAAAGTAACCCCAAGCTAAAAAAAAAAAAGTTATAAATGTGGTGGTTAAATCCTTATAAATCTCCGACTGGCGTATTAACACATTGCCAAAGTCATATTTTTGTATTTAATACGAACCTTTTCTGTACTGATGTATTCATGTGAAGAAGTGTTGTGTATATATGAGATGAGTTAGATTTGGACCGGTCACATAACAGAATAAAGCATGACGTCAGCTGAGAACTTACAGCCTATTGACATATTTTCAACTATCAAGAGTATGTAGTTAACATCACATTAACAAGTTAACTAGTATTTTCATTAGGAAAGAGGGGGAAAACTGGAAATCAGCAAATTTGAGAGCAAGAAATGATTAGGGAAATTTTCTAAGAAATTTATAAGATGAAACGTTACGAATTTGCGAGAAAAAGTCACAATTTTATCAGACAAATGTGAAAATTTATGAGAAAAAGGTCTCGGATTTACAAGAAGACTGTCACAAGTTTAGGAGAAACAAAGCTTGGAAAAATAGTGTTTTTGGTGACATTTTTTGCACTTGAAAATATGACAAGTCTTTTCTTGCAAATTTCCAACTTTAATCTCAGTTATTACCATAAGTTAATTACCATGGCCCTAATATGGTGTTGTAAAAAAAAAAAAAACATTATAAAAAAGATGAAACAACAGTGAAAAATATCAGCTGTGTAAACATTTCAGTTTGTGTGAGGGACATTAGACTAATGATCTGGCCTTGAACTTTCCTGAAATATTTACTAGTTCCAAATGCTTAGTCATGCTAAGTTAACAAGCACACACACTGCAGCTGATGAGATATACTTTTTATGAACATCATTACGGCATAATTTCTGCACCAAAATGTTGTTTTTATATATACAATGTTATTGTGCAGTAACAGCGCTATACTGAAGTTCTGAAAAGGGCAACGTAGTGTCAGATTTATCATTAGCCGGGTTTCCGTTGGAGTTCTGCACAAAATAGAAGCGATTTATACATTTGAGAGTTTTGTGAGTCCAGATTTTTACTTCCCCAAAATTGAAAGCGTTCCTGGGTTTGTTTAATCACGTCACTAAGGTGAGAAACCCATTAAACATTAACCAGTCAGAAACATGCATTTTTTTGCTGTTTCTTTAAGAAAACTTCTGACCGTAGGCATATTGATGAACTACTGGAGTAGGGGGAAAAGAAGTGTCGATCTGGTTTAGCCTGTTTCTCCTTTATTACTAATATCTTATTTTAATCATTTTAAGTGATACGATCATGAAGGTATTTTATGGCGGTGTTATTAATAACATTGGTTGATGCCGTAAATGATTAAATAACACATCTGTACCGTCATTGTTTCTACTATCTGGCATCCACCCAAAATATGAGTGTGTCTGGCTTATCAGTTTAATGATACAGATCATGTGGTGATTTTACTTTCTCATTCTTCTCTGAAATTGATTCCCGGCTACACCACTGCCCCCATGCATTTCGCCATGCAGGTCTGCATTCAAAAGATGCAGATTATTGTCTCAGTAATTCAGTTTCAATACTCTATCACAATGCGCATGCGTTTAGAAATTCTGTATATTACGATAATAGAATTTAGCTGCGAGTTACACCACTGTTTGTATCGCGGTTTTATAACGCACTGCGCTTTGTGTGTGTGTGTGTGTTGTGTTGTGTACTGTAGGCTGGATGAGAGTTACACAGTGAAGGTGGCTGACTTTGGCCTGGCCAGAGACGTGTACGATAAGGAATATTACAGCGTGCACAACAAGAGCGGAGTCAAGCTGCCTGTGAAATGGATGGCTTTAGAAAGTCTGCAGACTCACAAGTTCACCACCAAGTCTGACGTCGTGAGTGATTTACTCCCAACTCTATACGCATTTGATCATTGAGAAAGCTTGTTTACAACAAGTTTTGGGGAGGAATCATATATGGGTGTGATGGTCAGGGTGCACATACTTTTGGATATATTCACAATTATGAATTGTTGTATGATTTTACGTGCCTATAAAGGCGAATTCAAGGAAAGATTCAGGAAGATGCCTTGTTGGCCCCAATGGGTTAATAAAACCAGTAAGTTCCTGTTCTCACTTACGTTTGAGCAGGTGTAAAGAGTCGATCCTTCACCAGCCTCTCTTTACTTCTCTCTCTTGAGTTAATAAGAGAAAAACAAATGCAGTTTGTCATGTTACTGACACAGGAGTTTCCTTCCGTAAACGTCTCCTTACAGGAAACCTCGCCGTAGCTACGATCACACACGTCTTTTAAATCCGTTTATGCGCAGCGTCCACCGTACAACTCCCTCTAAATGAGCTGTTACTATAGAAACAATAACATCCGAACGAGCACATTAATATTAACCTGTCGGAGCTGCTGTTGGAGTAAATTATTCAGCACCTCCTGAGCTATCAGAATGGAGAATTCAGCAGCACTGTGGTTATAAGAGCAATAATACACATGTATGACGGTTTGTGCTTCTTCTTCTTATTATTATTAGTGAATAATATGATAATAGCTGAAATGATGACAGACAGAGAAGAATGCGAAATGATAAGCGGCGAAGACGTGAGAAGCAGCAGTGTAGCCGAACAGAGAAACAAATCTTCACTGACCCTTTAATGACTCTGTTCACTGATCATGTACACTTAATTCACTTTTATCTGACATATCCATCTATGAGTCAGCATACAAGGAGTATAGTGGGCTTGGCAATAAAGAGATAATCCTCAAAAGGCTTGGGAGCTCTGAGTTTAACTTGTTGAGTGCACCTGGATATCACTCGGCAAACACGAATACAGGAATGTAAAGCTTATTAATTACAGTTTATCTAGCTTAGACTATTTACACAGAACTTTAGTCTTCCCTCAGATCTTAAACTGCTGCACTTACACGTGTACATGCATGTCAGCTATTGCAAAGTACGTCATGAATCATACTCTGATGTCTGAGCAGTGTGTGGCTTGGGGGAGAAAAACAGATGTGATTTACACTGACCGATTTATGTTCAGTACAATACGTGCTTCCGTTAATATCACGAGGAAATGAAGACTTTTGCACAGATCTCGTGGTGCCTTGTTTGTGTCTGAGCTACCAAGAGATTTGTGCAAAATCTACCCGTATTCGTCCAATTAAACGCTTTCCAGGACACCTCTGTCCCACCCCACTCCTAAACGAGGCATGACGAACTGCTCTGCTAGTTCAAATCTCGCTGGCTGTGATGGATGTGATGATCTCCATGCTCAAGCCATTTCACGGCACTCGAATTATTATCGTTGAAACAAAGACGGCCACACGTGACAGTTTGGATTTTGCATTGTTCTCCTCTTTATGCTCCGCAGTGGTCATTTGGGGTGTTGCTATGGGAACTGATGACCCGAGGAGCCCCGCCCTACTCCGACGTCAACTCCTTCGACATCACGGTTTTCCTCCTGCAAGGACGGAGACTGCTGCAGCCGGAGTTCTGTCCTGATGCCCTGTGAGCCAACACACACACACACACACACACACACACACACTCCAGAGGGAGGGAAGCGTGCCTCAGTGCTCTCATTAGCTTTGTACGAGAGCGCAAAAACAAAGAGGCTTTGTTGAACGCCATTTGAGTCAGTGACCTGGTAGCAACTCATCAGAAGCCTCGGCCAACTCAGCTCCACATGACTACCGGAGCTTAACACACTCTCCCTACACAGCTCTGAGTGGTGTCACACACACACACACACACACACACACACACACATATACACAGTACGCCTCCCACAGCAGGCACCACTGCACTGGAACTGTGAGTAACAGATACACTCATGCTCAGCACCCTGTAGATAAGGGCAGACTAGATCAGCACCTTTCTATATAATAACAGTGTCTCAGATATGAACAAACATCTCCTCCCGTCAACTGGAGCTGCAGAATGACCCGACAGGCTTCTTATCCAGTAGACCAGAAACATCGTCCTCCTCCTCGTCCTCGTCCTCGTCCTCGTCTGGCTCTGCTCGGCAGATTAGTGCTGCGCAAAGCCACAATGTGGGAATTGTTTGCACAAAACAAACAGCCTGATTTATAGGTTTTAGCACCAGAGCAACATATTATCCCTTGATTCAGTACTTGAATGTTGAATTCTGGATTCTTGGTCGGAAGGTGTTGATTAATTTTCTGCAACAGCAGCTCTCACTGTAGTGCACATGCAAATCATTTTCAGGCTGATACACCAAAATAACGCCCTCGTTCGACTACGTTATTGCTTCTATAGTAACAGCTCGCTCACAGGGACGTACTCCAGACACTCCACATAAACATGCTGTCATTTATTTCCAAAGAGAAACTGACATGATGACACTTTCTGAAAGTGGATGTTGATGTGCCATTTATGGAAGGAGTCTCCAGGATCGGTGCTTTGTAACAGTCAGACGATTTAACGCTTTCTTTGTGCTATTAACTTTAAAGAGAGGGTGGAGAGGAAATGACTGTTTATAGCTGCTATAATGCAAGAGAGAAGAGAAGAGGAACAAGATCTCAAGGTCTCGTGAACGTTCCATAACATCGAGGGCCAGATTTACTAAGCAGGACAAATTAGGCCGCAACTTATAAAAAAAAAAAAAGCAATCCATATGTTCCGACGATGCCTTCTTCTGACGTTCCAAATAAATTAACAGACGTTAATAATGCTGTGCCATTATTTTTGTGCTTCCTTCCTGAGCGTTCAGTGGGACGTTTTCAAAACTGCACTAAATAATAAAGGTTACATGTTAAATGTTATGTCGGTATGCTCTTCTGAGCGATCGTGGATATTTCGTGATGTCGTTTAAATAAGAAATACATTTATTTGCAAACTGACTGGAAGCTGCTACAATTTTTTACTTAGTCATTAATATTTGCGGTGTTTATTTTTTTTTTTTTAGAATTTTCTTCTTTTGAAATGTAAAACTTCAAATTAATTTCAACAGTTTTTCTGATGCAACAACAGTTCGTGAGCACCGTATGTACTGTGATACGTGACATCGTGTAAATTTTACCAATGAGTTTATGAATCGTGATATCTTTGTCTTATCGCCCAAGCCTACTATTCATGCTTTACATGTAAGTTCAGAATGGAATGTGAAACGTCCCTCCTTTCTTTTTCCCCTCAGCTACAACGTGATGATCGAGTGCTGGCACCCCAAACCCGAGCGGCGCCCCACCTTCTCCGAGCTCGTCTCGCGCATCTCCGCCATCTTCTCCAGCTTCAGCGGAGAGCACTACATCCTCCTGAACACGACTTACGTCAACATCGACAAGATGACGCCCTACCCTTCTCTCATCTCGTCTCAGAGCCAGCTGGACCGGGACTGCTGCACCTGAGAGCGGAGATGGAACCCACACACACACACACACTCACACACACACACACACACACACACACACACACACACACACA
>JAQQZR010000002.1:23886689-23904710 GCA_030068235.1 Notoglanidium macrostoma
CCTGGGGGTCTGTAAATAATAATTAGTGGAAACGACTGGACGGACTTATTTTTAGTGGCTACATATGTTATGTTAGTGTAAAGAATCTCAGAAGGATTAAAATTATGTCCAGGTTTTTGTGTGATGTCTAGTTTATCATCATAAACCACTGCAACGCCTCCTCCAGTTAGACGAGGCTGATGTATATAACTATAGCCGGGTGGACTAGCTTCATTTAATGTTACTCATTTGGTTTAATCCATGTTTCTGTTAATTTCATTAACAATAAGCGCTTTAGATGTAAGAGATCTAACATTTAATAATCCTAGCATTAGATCAAAGGTGCTGGCTGTGCATTCAGAATAATCCAGATTTTTTTTTAATTAGGTGACCCTCCATGCCAGACTGTTTTTTTTCTGCTCACCAAATCATCTTTCTTACTACCATTCTGAGAAATAAAAGGAGATGTTAATCATTTTATGTGAAATTTAAGACATCATCAGTTGTGTACCTTAGAGTCATAGTTTGTTTCAGCCTTTAAGCATTATACAGTACCAACCCTAACCCTGCAGTTCAAACTGTCCTTGTTTTTTTTTTCAGTTTCACTTGTAAGAATCAAGTGTAATGCTGTATGATTCTAAAGTTGCTTCAGTAGTTTAAGGTCAACCAATTTATTCTGATGCAATGCATCAATAAATATGCAATGTGGGCAGATGGTGCTGTCCTTCAAGTGTGTTACGTTGCCCCCTGGTGTTACATGTGCAGCAGTTTGAAAAGATGCTTTGCCATGCGTCACATGCCTTGGAGGAAGCACATGATAGCTTTTGCCCTCACTGGTCGTTAGTGTTTTGTGATGGGATAGAATGTCTCATAGGTGGGACTTGGAAATGACTAAATTAGGGAGAAATTTGGGGGAACATTTAAAAAAAAAAAAGCAATGCATATTAAATTATTCAGTGTGTAGGCAAAAACTAGAGACTCACTTCCCTACCCAAGTGCATGTTTGTTAACTCCGGAAGGTAAGTAAAAACCCTTCTTCCTAGCAAACGACCTTTCACTGGAAGAATGCACAAGAATCACATCACTCACAGGAGTTCACAACTCCCCCCAAAAAAGAGCTTATCAATTAGATGGCCTGTTCAAGTACTTATTGGGAATGCTATACACAATTATGGTGAGTTAACACTGATTCCTACAAGAGATAACCATGACCAGTTAATTGTACATGGGAGATCATGTTCTTGTGAACAAAAACAGCTGAAATCTCTCTTTTATTGTTATATATGTTATATTATAAAGTTATATAATGTAACTTTTTAGGTTTATCAGTTGACTGTCCAGTGATATCATAGTAACAGAAGACAATATAAAGCATCAATTCTGCCATAAGATCATACAACAAACCATCTTGATAAAGTATCTAGAGTACTAGAAATAACACATGGGGTTAGAGACACAAATACAACTTGGCTTGGTTGGTTAACCAAATTAAATTGATAGTGGCAATCACACTGCCACATGGCTGGACTACACTGCATTGATACACTTAAAAGTTGGTCATAATAAACTGTACATATTTAATTAATTGAAATTGCTTATGAATATATTTTACAAAAAAACAAGGTACAGTAAACATGTACACAGAGAAAGCGAGAGAGAGCTGCACCATTCAGTTTAGGCAGGATGGACATTTAATTTACATTTTATAAAATGCCTAATATCCATATTTTTGTTTGTAACTATACCAGTTGTAGTTCATACGTTAATAAAAAAACAGAAAGAGACAGAAAATCCTACATCCTCCATGACAGCAGTGTGGTGAAAATGTACAGTGTTCTATGACTAGCTAGCTAGTTAAGACATAAATTAAAAAATGAACATTAAGATTCTGGGACATAACTCTGAAAAAATAATTATATACACAAGTGATAACTGAACTAATCTGGCAATTATATTTCTTGATATCTCTTTTTATAAATGATCACAATAGTTAGTCTAGGCTGTGGATTTTGCCATGGGATTTTGCTTTTGAATATTGTGGGCATTTCATTGCTCCTATAACACTAATAAAGATCAATCACAGAAAATTAGCAAAGACAGAATCAGATGACCAATAATTTCTCGTTCATGTGAAACCCATCCTGACAACTCAGCCATAATGGAGAGAACTGAACAAAGGAGGCATTAAGACTGGAAGTTGGTGAAGGTGAACTGTAGTGCTGTTATAAATACATTCTCCCAACTACAAAATGACAAAAGCAGACTAGATTTAAAAAAAAAAAAAGATCATTTTGCTCAGTAAAGTTAAAACACTGCAGAGCTTCTACAGACACTTGTATGTTTAGTGTTTCATCTACCAGAGGAAGTGGCGTGACACAGAAATGGAACAGTGTATAAATTTACACAGAAAAGTGCTTCCTCCTTTAAAGAGCCTCTGTATTGTCTCACACCTTTACACTACACAGGTTCGCTAAACCTTCACGTTCAACCACGCAGCAACAGGATGAATCATGTGATGGCTGTTAAAGTGGCTACAACAGCTAAAGGTCTTACAGTAAAAATCTTAGTAATATTGCCAGTCTGGCTCAACATACAGTCCACAAGACCACGGCTTCATTTTAGGTTTTATTTGTAATTTTGTTAAAAATGTTTCTATTGTATGTTTATTATAGATTTCTATAATTACAAGATTAATTCTCATTACATTGCAATATGATGTTATGAAAGGTACTGTACTATAAAAGAGCCCTAATGTACACATAGTTTTTCTGATGAGTCAATCAGAGGAAGAAGTGTTATTACTACTTCAGATCCAGTATAGACAAATAATTGTAAACATAAATCTTTTTTTGTTTGTTTGTTTGTTTTCAAAAAGAAGAAAAGTAAAGAAAACCTTTATAATAACTCCTCGGCGCTCCTGAGGCAGTTTACTGAAATGGATGAAAACCTCATTTTTTAACAATTGAAAATAAGTGTGATTTTACTGTATTGCCCAGATGTGAACATTTCAGGATTGTCTTAGCTGCTGAAATGTTTTTGATGCGAGAAATGTACAGATGAAACTATAAATAAAAAATTACAATTGAATTAATATTTTAGGAAAAAATTAAACATCCACACTGTCCCTTTACCAGCATCAATCTCAGGTAAGGGTGTGGCTTAAAGGTAGAATTGTTCATTTTGTTGATGAATATTAAAATAAAAAAATATTTGTTAATGAATATCTTTCCACAACAGCAACAACGATGTACATAAATAATGCCTAATTCTTCTACACAAATACAAACAAGACAAACATGTCAGTAACAATAATTTGGACTATGATGAAACTTTTCCTCCTGATCTTGGTGCAGTCATTTGACAAAGGTGAATACAAGACAGACTTAATTTAGATGTGGCTACACACGTTTGTCCTCTAGCTATGCTAAAAGTAAAGTTTTTTGGTTGCAGAAACATGCTGTCACACTCATTATATGCTGTTACACTTTACCTAAAATTAGCAACCTTTTCAAATGCAGTCATGTTGTTTTTGGCCTAAAAAACAGTAGCTGCCAAAATTCACACTGGTGGATTTGTACTTTAGAAATAATCTAGAAGAATATGTAAGTGCATATTTAATTTGTAATACAGAATCATTTATATGAAAAGTAAGTGTGATTTAAGCATGAACATTTACACAATGCACATACATTACAATGCTCATACATTGTAGCTCCATTGTAAAAGTTTAAAAAGCAAATTTCAAACAATAAAAATGTCTCTGCATTTGGGAAGCATATGGGGCATTGTGGACATTTTATTCTTGGATGAAAAGTATGATCTATATTATAAGATAAGAAACCAGCTGCTTGGATACTGTTTATGATTCTGATATAGAAAAAAATGTAAAACACTGCTTCCATATTTTTAGATTGAAACTCATACAACTAGTACTTATTACACCTGTGGATCACTGTAAACCTAGCTAAATATTTAACACACCCCACTTTTACTTGTGTTTCTGTGTCCGTTCAGTTTAGTCAAAAAATCCTCTGAGAAAAGGATTCATCCTTTGGAGCATTAAACATTGGAGAATTAAATAGAAAAGGAATCTGTGTGAAATGGCCATGCAGAAACTCCATTAAAATTTAAATCTGAAACAGGTCATTATTAAAAACTTCAATATGTTTGTAAATAAGATGTGAACAGCCCTGTGATATCTGTAAATATTGAAAATCTCCGATTATATAAAAAGAAACATGAGAAATGAGTTGTTTCATGGTCCCAGTGTTTACGAACTCGCAGTCTGGCTTTAGTGTAATCTGGAGTGAGGACTTGTCATTTATACAAGAATTAATTTTACTTGTTAAGTTTGAATCTTATAAATCAACATAAAGCTTCAGTATATTTAGATTTTTAATTATATTTATTTAAAAAGTGTCTGAAAAGTGTATTTCAGTTCAGGGGTATAAGTCACCCTTGCCAACTTTTGCTAACATGACTGACTCACTAGCTAGGTACAATAGCCACATATGAAATAAAACCCTTAGAAACTGTTTTATTGCATAAGTTCACTCTTTTTTTGGAGAATAAGTTTGCACTTTGTGAACTGTATGACCGGAACATCTAAGAACAACTATGAAATCTTATCTCTTTAGTAATCATAACCAGTTCAATCAAGGAGAAGTGGACAATGGTGTTTTCAAAACAAAAATAAACATGTTGCTCTCTCTTGTAACAAAAAAAAAAGATCAATTCATCTCTTCAATTAAATGGAACATCACATGCCGATTGTGATGAAATGTGATTGATTGGTTATTAATTTCATTAAAGTAATTTATAAACTTAAAAAGTCCTCCAAAGACCAACAAAAGAGCAATCTATGGAATGTCGTGAAAGACACACACACCCACATTAGTAGCAGTTGCTCTGAGTGTGTGTGAGTGGTCTCGGGTGGAGGATAGGACTGTGCTTCAAGTTTTCTTTTGCTTTGTTATCTCCAATGGTCAAGTTCTTCCCCTTCTCCTCCTTCATGAACAGGTCCACCATCAGGATCTTCTCCTTGTGGATCTGAACGCTGATGTCTTTAGGGATGTCCGGGATGATCCAGTCCACAATGTCACTCATCAGCATCACCACGTTCTGCCCATCCGAGTGTGTGAGAGAAAGAGGGTCAGCATCTCATATTTCTTCATATTTCTCAGAATGTTGACTCAACATTGACTGATATTAAATAAACAAATTATTGGCACCCTGTTAAAATAAACAAATTACACAATTTTTAAACCGTGTCTCTCAAACTATTAGTAAAACTACTTTTTAAATGGTATTTTCTTTCAAAAGTGAAAAAATGCTTCACCATTGATTTTTCATAAAATTTAAAAAAACTGCTTAAGCACAATCAGAAATGTTATAAATAGGTTTCAGAACTGTAGTGCAAACCTAACTAGGAAGTTTATTCATGATCCTACACACCACAAACATGCATCCAAAACAACACAGTAATGGTTGCAGGACACAAAATTAATTTTGCCATGAAAACAGGTTTGACCTGAAGATGAATAAAAACAATAAATACATCATTTATTTTACACATTTTTTCATGAAGGGTGCAAATAATTCTGGACTTTACATATATATAAAAAGTAAAAGTTTTTGAAGATAAAGAATTATCCACATGTACAGTCCCCTACAAAAGTATTGGACCAGAAAGGCTAATTCATTTGCTTTTGCTGTGCATTGAAGACATTTTTGAGTGAGATCAAAAGATGAATATGAAAAGAGAAAGATAAGTTTCAGATTTTATTTTATTATATTTTATTTTATTTTATTTCAGCATGGTGGAAGTTGTGCCTTGTGGTGGAAGGCTTTCATGGCTGCTTCTGGAACAAGCCCAATCATTTTTATTGATGTTGTAACTCATGATGGTAGTAGCAAAATGAATGCAGAAGTCTACGGAAACATTCTGTCTGCCAATATACAGAGAAATACATCCAAACTAATCAGGAGAAACTTTATTATGCAGCAACATAATGATCCAAAACACACTGCCACCTCAAAAAGAACTTCATCGGGGGAAAAAATGGAAGGTTTTGGACTGGACAAGTCAATCACCAAATCTTAACCCAAATGAACATGTATTTCATCTCCTGAAGAAAAAAAACTGAAGGGAGAAATCCTTCAAAACAGACAACTAAAAATGCTGAGTAAAAGAGTGGAAAAGCATAACCATTGAAGAAACAAGAAATCTGGTGGAGTCTATGGGTGGTAGGCTTGCTGCAGTTTTTGAAAGCAAAGGATCTGCAACCAAATATCAAGCATACTTTAATTTAATTGCAAACATTCTGTTCTAATATGTTAGCTCACTTGCAAAATTGGGTGGTTTGATACATAATTTGTTACATTCTATGTTGCTTAACATAGCTATATGTAAATGCCAAGAAATAAAAATTGGGACTTTGATCTCTCTTCTTATATTTATTTTTCAATCTCACACACAAATGTCTTCATTGCACAGAAAAAAACATTAATTGGCCATGCTGTTCCAATACATTTTGGACAAGACTGTAGCTAAACAGTGTGTTTGTGGTTTCTGACACACGCGTGTTTATGTTACTATTCTCTTTTAGCCTTTGAAATACGCATTCGTGGTTTTTGTAAAAAGTTTTCCTTATAAGGACCAGCCAGATATACCCACAAGGTCAAAACTGTCAAATATTACTATTCTTGTGGGAACAGCTGGTTAAAACCACACACACACACACACACTCACACACATACACACAGACAAACCTGAAAGACGATGACAAAGGCGAGTCTGACAGCTAAAACAGCCCAAAACTCTTTAGAGGCCTCATACGGAGTTGACGACCATGGAGGTTCCCTGTAGTCTTTATACCTACACAAACACCCACTCACTTGTGTACTCATCACTTACTCATATTTTTGATGTTTATCAACAGTTATTAAGCTTAACGTCTTATACACTGCATTAATATTAATGAGCCTTAATAAATATGAATAAGCCTGAATGAACCTGAATATGGCTGAAGAGAAAATGAATTAGCTTGAAGTATGAATGAGCCTGAATAGTGTATGAATGGCTATAAAAAAGCCTGAGTAAGTGAGAGTAGGTGTGACCAAGTTCCCCGTTACCTGCACATTTCCACCTGAAAGCCGGCATAGAGTGAGTCGACAGGCCCTGTGCCATCCTGGAAGTGACTGACATTGAAGTACGAGAGTGTGTGATTAACAAAACCATGCATCGAGCCATCAGCACTGTACATGTACTGATACACCAGCCGGGGAATGAAGTCAGAGGTAAAGGAGATGACAAAGGCCTGAGAGATATGCAAAACACGTGAATCACTGTTAATAGGCCACATTTTGTATAATTTTTACATCCAATATATATTTGTATAAATTTGCACACATTTAAAATCCAGTGACTTTTTCCTGTCTCCTGATATAAAACTTGATTTTGACATCAGTGTACATGTTTATGTCACAATAAAGGGAAAAAATGTTTCATGTTGTCTTTAAATGTATATCATGCCAGTCATTATGAGTTGGTATATTTAATAAATTATAACATGGGGTACTCTTATGAATTTGAATGATTTGTGTTAGTTTGGTTCTCAGGTTTTCATTAAAATTCATCTATAAATGTTTTAATATTTGTGTAACCAAATTAATGTACAATTAAAAATTAAATTACATCATTATTGTTTATATAAATAGTTATATCATGAATATAAAATCATTTATTGTGAAGTAGAAAGACTAGAATAAAGAACAAGCAACTGTAAAAAAGAAACATTTAACTAACATAATAAGTTACAACTAATATGCAAATTTTTGTTTTTGGTACATTCAATATATTTGAAATATATCCCATCAGACATTTAGAGATAACTGAAGCTATCAAAGCAATTAAGAGCATTAAAATGCAATTAAAGGAGTTTTAAAAGTAGTTTTGTAAATGAGCTATAAACAATCTTCATACTAACAAACATATGTTATCGGCAGATTAAACACAGATCCTGTTTTGTTTTTTTGGGGTTTTTTTAGATTATTGTTATATATGTGTTAGTTTTTCCTCTTGGAGTTTTGGAGGTTATAATGTTATAAATATTGGAGGTTATAATGTTATATTCAGACAATAACAGTTTTATACAACAAAAACAAAAGCTGTGTCAAAAAGATTCATCCCCCTCCAAAAAAAGAAAATTCATGCAAAGCAGTGTTTGGAAAAAAAATGCTTAGCTTATTTAAGTTAAAAAAAAGTTGGGTAGCATGAAACTCAAAATACCACTACAGAGAATGCCAGAGATCTGGCTCATGTAGAAAATGTATAAATAAAAGATAACATTGCTGCAGATAAAACATAATCAAAATTCCAAATTCAGCATGTCATACAATTGAGCACGTTCAGAAAAAAAATGAGTGAACACCTTTCAGTGTGATAAAATACCTTATATTATAATAAATAAAATATTCCAGACACACAGTCAGAGCTGCCCAAGTTTGGTGTTTTATTCTGAAATGACTCATGAGAGAAACAGTTTTAAAATGTGCTGTTTTTAAAATGAAAAATGAGAGCGGTTATGTTTCTCACCCTGAATCCAAAACATCAAGAAGAAGAAGTGAAAGAAGTTTTGTTTGTTTGGGGGGGGGGCACTATGTTATGTTAATTAAAAATAAAAACTTTAAAAGATTTAAAGAAACTTAAAGAATTCTTACATTGACAATAACTGCCACTTTGGCCACACCTCGAAGAATGTTGTACCAGATACCTGAAACCAAAAAGTAGTACAAAGTTATTAAAAACAATCAATATCTACTAAAGCTTTATTTTTCTGTCTTTTGTACTTCTGATACACCCCTATAACAGTATTATTCATATGAAACTACTAGAGTTCTGAAGATAGATCATTGTGTTATTATAATTAATGTTAATTTATTAAATAATTAATGCTCTACTGATAAAGATAATCATGTTGGGAAAATGATTTATCCAGGTTTGCTTTGTAGCTAAAAATCTGCTACTGGACCTTTTAAAATTCTCATGCTGCTGCTGGAGTTAGAGGCCATTTAACACCAGGCGGCTATAAAGACTATATGCTGGATTAGGAAATAATCCAGCGATCCATTTTTTATAGTGCTTATCTGTCAGGGTCGTGGGGAAGCTGGAGCCAATCCCAGCTGATTTTGGGTAAAAGGCGGGTTACACTCTGGGCAGTTCACTAATCGATCACAGGGCTAACACAGAAACGAACAACCATTCATGCTCATGTTCACATCTATGGGCAATTTAGAGTAGCCACTTGAGCTAATCTGCAAGTTTTTGGACTGTGGGAGGAAACTGGAGCACATGGAGGAAAACCACACAGGCACAGGAAGAACATGAAAACTTCACTCAGAAAGACCCCAGTCAGCAGCAGGTTCAAACCCAGAACCTTTCTACTGTGAGGCAATAGTGCTAACCACTGCACCACCGTGCTGCCCTGGAAAATAATCACACCAGATTTTTTTCTCATTTAAATTATTCTATATTAAGCTACTGAGGCTGAAAACTGAATAATAATTAATTAAAACATCTGTACACACAGTGTAAATTGCCATGTCCACCATGGGCAATTATCCCCCTGACCACCTAGGGTTAGAGTTACCTAGTAAGGTTAGGTGTAAAACCCTAGGGTTTTAAAAAACTTCTTTTGTTGTCTAGCTCATTTCCTGTATTTTTTCACTATATATATATATATATATATTGTATTTCAGTTAACCGATTTCTTCAAACAGTTTGAGAAACTGAACTGATTTTTTGGGGGGGTTTCACGTTTGGATTCTTTTGCCCTTCTGGTATGTTTCCTCACTCGTTTATTCATCTTATGGCATTAGCTGGAGCTTAACGTTGAATGTCAATAGCTGTGTACAAATCTAATGTCCATAAGATAATTACTGCAACATTGCAGAATTTCAATTAAGTTATTTATTTCTTATTTCCTGTGTTCCCATTATATTTAAAGTCATGTAAATTTACATACTCACATATATTTATTTTTATAAATATAGTTATAAATATATATTTAAAATATTGTGCTTATTTTTGTTCTATATTTAGTTCATAATAAATTCATATTTATATATTGTATTGAATTTTATGTCCTATTTTATTTAGTATTGCTTGACTGTTCTTGTAGTAAATACATTTTGTACTGAAATTCATTATTTTGCAAGAACTTTTTACTGTTTTGAATTGAAGCCTATCCAATGATTGAAAACAGTGTCAATTTTGACAAGAATTTTAAATTTAATTTTAGTCTTAGTCATTTACAGGAAACTGTAGTTATATTTAGTCACATTTTAGTCTTTTTGTTTTGTTTTAGACAAGATTTAATCAGTGGAACTCAGTTTTACTTTTAGTCTAATTTTAGTCATAAGTGTTTTAGTCATAAGTTTCTCAGACAGTTTCATGATACTGTAAAGGATTTTGCTGAAGGATTTTTCTCCTGGCTTTGAAAATTCCCTTCAGCAGCCGTTTTAAGGCACCGATGGTGTTCCGTATACATTTGCTTTTTCTTTTAATGTAGTAATTTGATTACCATTTATATAATGTTTGACCTTGGTACTTACTTATATTGCTGTTGCCATTAAGAGTTACCCCCTGCATCAGTGTTCATGGATGTGGAAATAAAAATGGATAAGACTTCTTTCATATACCATATAAAACTGAATGCCTACTTAGGGTGTCTGCCCCTCATCTTTACTTGTCAGAACATAAAGAACGATAAAGAGATTTCACCATAATTTTTGTTGCAAATATTTTTTCATTTATGTAGTCATTACAATTTAGTCATGAAATGAAAGGTCATCAACAAATACTTACAGTCAAAATTTTCATTGACAAAATTAAAACTGATAAATTGGATCTTTTATTTAAATAGACCACTTTTTGTCTTTTTTCATGCCACAGCCTGGATTTTATGAGGCGAAATAAACCAATTGTCTGCATCATTTAGTAAAGATACATTTATATTTCATCATGCAACAGCCAGTGCATCTTTAAACCTCATAATTCCTTATTTTCTATCAGACATACAAAGTATCTGTTTGCCGAATAAGTTTAATTAAAATTAACTAAAAAAACAAACATGACTAGGTAAGATATGTGCAGTGTTTAGTTCTGGATTATAAACAAAGTGCATGATAACATAATTGATTTCATTGTTTGTGATTTGTTGAAAAAAAGTTCCTTATCAAATTCTTAATGAGGTAACATAAATCAATACATCAAATTTATTAGCGACACAAGTTACACAAGTTTCTCTTTGGTCACACGAAAGCAAGGCTGCTTGTCTTTTAGTCTCTTTCTTACTTGTTTCCAAACTGTCAAGGAAAGTGTCTGCTAGCTAGGCCTTATAGGACACTGGAATGATTTGTTCACTGAATCAACAGAATGGCCTAGAACATACGACTTCTGGTGCCTTCGGGTAGAAATGTCTGCTCTGCTGCATCGAACATCAAATGCAAGCTGAGCCATGAGTTCAGATAGACTTGTCTACTGCAGGAAATGTCATACTTGAGCTTCTGAACTCAGGTTTTTTAACTTGAGTTTCCTGGCTATTGAGCTGCAGAAGAGTGATGGTCACTGCAGTGGTTTAGCTAACTTCAAATATTTTTGTTTGTAAAACAAAGATTAAATATAATTACTTCAATGGAGTAAATGTAAAAACACTTGTCAATTTAGCAAGATAAATAAGTTTATTTTCTGAAGAGGTTTTCTTCTGGTTGTTTGTTAGTTTAATTTAATAAGGATTATCTGCACAAGCATTGACCTCCCTGGATTTGTTACAATAATAAGGCACACAGAAACCATTAATCATAAAATAATTGCTAATAAACAGTTAAGTTTTGATGAATTCTGTATTTAATGCCACTACTAAAAATTCCATTAGGAAATTAAACAAAATGTTATAATTTCTGGATGAAATGGTCACATGGTAAGAAATACATACCAATGTCTTTTGCTCGAACTGCCACAGGCCTCCGGAGTTCTGCTACAAACTTTTTAGCATCAAGACGGATTTCAATAATGTTGTTGAGCAGAGCAAAAAGTGGTGCCAATGGAAATGATGCCACAAACAGTGTCACAAAGCCAAACTGGATAACTGCACACAGTAACAATAAACATTACACACAATTTCACAAAGTATAACACACATCACAAATGACAACAGATTGTGGTCGCTGAACTGCTGGATGTCTGTGTTGTGGAAATGGTGTTGTAAAAACACTGTGGGCTTTAGAGACAATTGAAGTAATTTTCAGTGCAATGCTTGCCTTTATGAGCAAGGCAGTTAATCAGTAAGAATCCAGAGCCAAGGCCAGTGTGCAGACAAACAGGCTAATCCGACTGGCTGCTAGATGTCTTAAATCATCACTCAGGTTCCAGGCTTTGTTTGTTCCCTGAGCTAAACAAAATTAGACCTTTTATCTGAAGTTAGGTTTGCCAAATGTTATTAAAGCACTTATTGTAAATAAAACTGTCACTCATCAGAGATTTCATATACTGTGTTTAATACAAACTTGGATTATACCAAATGAGTATTTAGCATTTAACGAAGCTAGTCTTCCCAGATACAGTTTTATACATCAGCCTCGTCTAACTGGCAGAGGAGGAGGCATCAAAGGTGTTAATAAAGATATTCTAAGCATTCCACAAAAACCTGGATATGAATTTAACTAATTTGAACTAACATAACACATATAACCATAAACAATGTCTACTCAATCTATTCAATTATTATTTAAAGACCCCAGGGCCTTATTCACAATTCAGTTAATCAGAATATAATAGAACCCAAGCTTGATACATACATAAAGGTTACCTATAGAAAACAATCGCACTTCCACAGGTGTAAACTATGTCAGCTCATTGCCTCATCTCATTTAAAATGTGTCTTACTCATAATATAAGCACCAGAACATGCTATCGCATCAACCATACAATCAGGTCAGTGACTATAGTTTTACAGGTACACTCAGGATTCACTCAGGCTGATGGTGGAGTGACTATTTTCTAAACTTTAGAACAATATTGCAGACATCACAACTATGAAATAACACATATGGAATTATGTGGTAAGCAAAAAGGCATTATGAAAACAAACTATTTTTCATATGTTAGAGATTTTAAAGTAGCCAAAGTAGCTAAAATTGGCATTATCTTAGCTTCATAATGTAATCACCTGCTTTTCATTAACAGCTGAGCCTTGTCAAAAACTAATTAGTGAAACTTCTTGCCTTCTTTATGTGTTTTACGTCATCAGTTGTGTGTGGAGGTAGTATTGGTATACAGTAAATAGCCCTATTCCACAACTGTAGTAATCCATAATATGTCAAGTCGGCTAAGTAAAGAGAAATGACAAACCATCATTACTTTAAGACATGAAGTGTCTTTTAAGTAATAAAAATAAGGAAAAAAACATTGAATTAGAATGTGTCCAGATTTTTGACTGGAACTGTATAATATCCGTGTTTTCTCTCTCTCTCTGTCTCTCTGTGTCTCCCTCTCACTGCACGATGCTATTTCCACTGCCTGAAGAGATACTGGTGAATGTGATGCCTTATGCCCTCTGGACCTGTCTGCATGGCGCACACATACACATACACACACACACTCACTCATCTCCATGTACTCTGGTGTGAGGCCTGAAAATGGTTCAAGGAAAAAGTCTGTCTCATAGCGCTGCAGTGTTTTTTCTCGTTCCTCCTCCGGAAACGCACTGCGTTTTGACTTAATGTAGCGAATCAGCTTCTTCAGTTTACTGTGGAGAAACACACAGAGCTATATAATATAATAATTCATGTTGAACAAATTTCATTTACTTGAAATTTCATGAACTTTATTTCATACAATATAGTGTATTTAATGTATAGGTATTTTATGTGACAATGATCTCTGCTAAAAATTTTACTTAAGTTTTATAAATAGGAATTTACACAGAGTGTTTTTATCATGATTAGATTGTTATTTATTAAATTATGAAAAATAAATACATGTATCGTGCATCATTTTGATAAACTTCTATTTGTTTTCAAAATAAAACAAAGTATTCTGTTTGTGCAAAAAATAATTTGTTAAAAAATGATCTCATTTAAATATTTACTGCTCCATTTGCATTTTAATACAACTAAGAAATAACAACAATTTAATGATTTGATTACAATTTTACTACATCACAATGATTGTATGTATTTGGAAAACAGCACAGTGTGCCGTAATTCTGTTGTAAAGTAATTCTATTGTAATTGTAGTGTGATATAAATGAATAATATTGTAATTTTACTGGGTGTGGTGTGCATGTGTGCGTGGGAACATAAAATGTGTGTACTCACGGAATACCGATCTCAAACAGGTTGTTCTGAATTAGTTGTTTTCCCAACATGGTAATACTGAGCTGAATGCAGAGCTCCATTAGACAACCACCATGTGCACACTGTGCGTGCACACACACACACACACACACACACACACACACACACACACACACACACACTGCTTCATTTGTGTCATTAGAATGCCTGCGTGTGTATTTATGTTTGAGTAATATGTTACCTCCTCCATGCGGTAGGACTGAAAGACATAAATATAGCTGCCAGGATGACCAACAAGCCTGTAAAAGCACAGACATGACAAGAAAATAATTAACATTAAATAAAACAGTTCTATAATAATAATAATAATAATAATAATAATAATAATAATAATAATAATAATCAGTGGTAACAGTGTGACACACCTTCCTCTGAAGAAGGCGATGTATATAATTGGAGTAAATGCATTAAAAAACTTTAGAATGAACGTTTTGAAGATTAGTCGCTCCTCAAAGCTTTTGTCCGTTTTTGGCACCTCTGAAAATATAAGTATTAATAAAATTATGCAAGAAGAAAAGAAAAATCTAGAACAGTGCTGGTTTATTTTCTATAACTGCACCAACAACATCATTAATGCTAAAAATATCACATCATGAAATAAAACTTCATATGGGCTTGTAAAAGTTGAGCTCCACCCTATGGCGACATGCTGCACAATGCTCATGTCTAGTTTAGTTTATTTGTATGTCACATTGTTGTTTTATGTACATTTTCCTCTGTGAATCTTCTCCTTCTATGGAGAATGATCATCTTTATTGAACATTGGCATAACTTTTTCTAATTGCCTAAAACATCTTGTAATACCAAAAAGACATGATCTGAACTCCAGCAAACACAAAAAAGTAAATAGTGAATACCTAAATGTGACATACAAATAAACTAAATATTCTCTCAGGCCCCCAGAAGGAAAAGAAGGAGGCATAATGGTGCACCGGTTAGACTAGGACAGCTTCCTACCTGGCCCCCTGTGCCGAGAATTGGGTGACATCCACTCTCTCAGAAAAAATCTGGACAAACTTCACTGGCGTATCTTTTCATAAGATTATCTGAGGGATTGCTGTGTGTTCTGTTTCACAGAAACTTGGCTATGACCCAACATACATGACTATGCTACTGAACCACATGGCTGCTCCCTGCACGTCTTAGACCACAGCATGGTGGAGCAGTGCAAAGGAGATGCATCTGTCACTGCACACCAAAGATTACCTAGGGTTAGACAACCAATTGACCATCACACCTCACACTGCTAAACTGACTCACTCATGCAAGTTTCTCCTCTACAACATTAGGATCCAGGATCCTACCATCTCTATCAACAGAGGCCACTCAGGTGCTTGTTCTGGTCCTTAATTTATTTTTAACCTTTCCAGGTTCTTTCAAATAACACCATTACTGCACTCCCTCCACTGGCTTCCTGTAGCTGCCTGCACCAGATTTAAAACACAGACAGCCTACAAAGCCTAAATATGGAGCAGCACCCACCTACCCTAAAGCATTTATCACACCTCAAACTTTACCACATTTCACCACATTTCTTTAAGTCTCCCTGAATAAGCGCAATGCTATTTGCACTTATGGCTAGACACTAACTGCATTTCACTGGCTTCGTCCTGGAACTCATATTCTATTGTGAATTGTTGTAACATTTTATGTCCAGTTCTACAGCAGTGCCATGGTAAACATGAGGACGGGCCTGGGCAGGACCTGGGAAGGGATGCCATTATCATAACTGCTCTTGTACTGCTTGGTACTTACAGTTGTATACTTTAGTTAATACATGTTTTATCAAGTTAATAACAGATGTTTTGACACACTTTGAGGTAAGAGTATTTTAAAACTGGCTTTGTCCATGGTGAAATATTTATTGTGACCGATTTTGTCCATCATAGCCTACAACATAAATCATGAGCTAAATAGAGTGCATGAAAGTCAGCATTTAAGATAAACTGCCATAGCAATCATCACAATTACCTGCAACCATAATAGCACATTTTTGCATTATTATATTTATAAATTAATATATTTATATGGTTATACATTACATGCAGCGATAAAGTGAAGGAACTGACCAAGTGTCGTTAGCCAGCGTGCTACTGCACCATACACCTCGTCCAGGATGAGGATGACCACCAGGTTTATGATGGCTGCTGTGGCTTTGACAGTGAGACGAACATTGGAGCGTGTTGTCGGGTTTGAGCTCATGTGCAGTGCCCATGTGGTAGAAATTCGGTACAAAATCACGCCAAAGACGATAGCAAATGTCACGCCAATCTGATTTGCATATAAAAATATTAATTTTCTTACATTTTAATTGTTTATATTGACTTACAACTAAACACACTTAAAACTATTATTATGTTGCCAAAATTTGGCAAATAGTAAAAAACTCAAAAGTTCAAAAGTTTGTGACCCCTTTTCTGAACGTTTATATATACAGTATGTACTGTACTTATGCAGTTATCTAATCAGTCGATCAGTGGCAGCAGCACAATGCATAAATCATGCAGATATAGGTCAAAAGCTTCAGTTAATGTTCACATCAAACATCAGAATGAAGAAAAAGGGTGATATCTGTGATTTTAACTGCGGTATGGTTGTTGGTGCCAGATAGATTAGATTGAGTATTTCAGAAACTGCTGATCTCCTGCGACACAAGAGTATCTAGAGTTTACAGAAAATTATGCAAAAAGTATTTTTGCATTGTCCTGCTGCCACATGACTGGTGTTCTTGTGTTCTTAATAAAAGTGGACAGTGGGTATACAGTTATAGACTGATCATCCAAAACATTAAAACCACTGGCCTAATACTGTTTATGTTTCAAGGTAGGTTGATTAGCTGTGCAAGGCACTTAGCTTTTTCTTTATTAAAAAAAAATTACGAGGTCACAATTCACCCCAATGTAGTGTAAATGCTAGTAAAGACGTGTTTTTTTTTTGTTTTGTTTTTTTAAGACTAGGCAGAAATTAATCCTCATAATGATATTGATTTCAGCAATATCCAAAACAGACAAGGTCATATTCTCATCTCATGTTTTTGATGAATGTTACCGATGTTTTTCATAAATCACGCCTTTCCGAAGATCATCTTCATATATTAAGGTAACACGAGATCTGTCCCATTTCCGATACGTAGCGATGTAAGGCTCTCATTGAGCCGTGCGAAGTGCAGACTGCAGAGGAACGTTCACTGCTCTCTGACATTTTGAGATTAGAAAGCGGGAGACGCTGGTTTACTGAGCACAGCTCGGGATTTAAGTGGAAAAGCAGCCATGAAAGACATTTTTAATCTGCTAATGGAAAATCACATGACATTTTTTCCCCTTCAATTTTGCTCTTCTGTGAAGTAATATTATAGACTCCAGGCTCAAATGGAGACGCTTATTTATTTATTTAATTTTTTTTTTTTTCTCTCGCCGCCCACATGTTTGAAATGTTAAAGCCCGGCATTGGAGACGGAGATTAGTTATGAATAGTGACATTTCTGGTGTCCTTTGACAGCTCTTTGGTCTTGGCCATAGTGGAGTTTGGAGTGTGACTGTTTGAGGTTGTGTCTTTTATACTGATAACGAGTTCAAACAGGTGCCATTAATACAGGTAACGAGTGGAGGACAGAGGAGCCTCTTA
>JAQQZR010000002.1:23921256-23936727 GCA_030068235.1 Notoglanidium macrostoma
GGTAAACTGGGATGTTTGGATGCTGTCGGCACCCACTCTCACACGTTCACTCAGGTTTGTTGACGGTGGAGTGGCTGATCGCTTTATGTCCCAGGGGGCCCTCATGTCTGTGTTACCGTCTGGCTCTCCCTTTTAGTGATGCTGTCATACCTAGTCATGTCAGAGTTCCTGCATCCTCTGTGACTGCTGAAGCCTTTGCCAAGTTTTTGGATGGGAAGCTTAAATAAATCTGTCAGACATTCACTCCCACCTCAACTCCTTCACGTCACATTAAGTATTCCTCTTAAGTATTCACTGGCGCAGTTTTCCAGTGTAGCAACAGATGAGATCCTGCAAGTCATCTCATCGTGTAATCCTACCACATGTCCACTGGACCCTATCCCTTCTACAATCAATTAAATTTTCAGTTTTATTTGTATAGTGCCGACATTGTCACAAAGCAGCTTCACAGACATGTGTAAATTATGGATTTAAACGTGTATATATGGCTACATTCATATATATGGTACAATGACTCCATAACATCTGCTCATGTACCAACCGCATTCAAAAGAGCCAGAGTTATTCCCATCCTGAAGAAACCAACTCTGGATCCCTCAGACATCAACAACTACTGACCAGGATCGCTTCACTCTTTTCTTTCTAAAATCACTGAACGCTCTGTCTACGATCAGCTCTCTGTCAATCTCTCCAGGATCCTAATCAGTCTGGCTGAAAAGTGGCACATTCCACAGAGAATGTTCCACATTCCCCTTTTGGCTGTCAATGAGAAGCTACATGCTGCTAGATTGGCCAAACTGTCATCAGTCAACCTCCTTGACATTTCAGCAGTGTTTGACACAGTCAACTACAAGACTCTCTTATCCATCCTTATGAGTCTTGGAATTCATGGCACAGCATGGCAATGGCTCCCTTCCTACCTACAAGGACTGTCATATCAGGTGACGTGGAAGGGATCCACATCTGCTCCATGCAGGCACTCCACTGGCATCCCTCAGGGCTTCGTACTTGGTCCTCTTTTATTCTCCCTCTATATTAGATGTCTCAGTGAGGTCATATCCTCACATGGGATCTCATACCACTGATATGCAGATGACACTCAAATTATCTTCTTCTTTCCTCCCTCAGACCCTCATATTTCTTCCTGAATCTCAGCATGTTGGGCAGAAATGTCATCATGGATGGCAGCACATCAGCTGAAACTCAACCCCAGCAAAACTGAACTTCTATTCATCCCAGCTGATTCATCCCCAGATCAGGATCTTGTGATTTGCCTGGACAACTCTCTGATCTCTCCTTCTGTCACCACATGTTACCTTAAGGTGACTATGGGCAATCATATGTCCTTTTTCTCTCATATTGCTAATCTTTGTCACTCATGTTCATTTCACCTCTTTAACATCAGAAGGATCCATCCATTTCTCTCCACACAGACCACTCAGGTACTTGTTCAGTTGCTTATATCGAGACTAGACTATTGTAGCGCACACCTAGCAGGTCTGCCTCTGAGTGCCATTCGACCTCTGCAACTGATCAAGAATGCAGCTGCATGACTCGTTTTCAACCTACCCAAGTTCTCCCACACCACCCCATTGCTACGCTCCCTCCACTGGCTTCCTGTAGCTGCCGCATCAGATTCAAAACACTGATGCTTGTCTACAAAGCCAAAAATGGACCAGCTCCCTCCTACCTCAGAGCACTTATCACACCCCGCACTGAACCGCGCTCTCTCCGATCCTCCAGCACTGCTCCACTGGTTCCACCATCTCTCACGGTACAATGAAGACCTGCATCTAGATTCTTCTCTGTTCCTCTCAAGGTTTCTTCCTCTTGCCATCTCAGGGAGTTTCTCCTTGCCACTGTCACTATAAGTTCAAGTTTAAATTTATAACTTACCTTTTCCAGAAGTACTAAGACTAGCAACATCAGTATTTATTAAAAAAAAAAAAACAACTTTTCTGTATGTTTTCTTACTGTATTACCACCCACCAAAGTTTAGACAGATATATCCTTAGCCAGGTCCTAGTGAACCAGTATCAGAATGTATTTACTGATAGAGACGTCCAAGTCCTTATACTAAGTCATTCTGGATAAGGGCATCTGCTAAATGCCATAAATGTAAATGTAACCGGTATTTATATATTTCTGTGAAGCTGCTTTGTGACAATGTCCATTGTTAAAAGCACTATACAAGTAAAATTGAATTGAATTGAATTTAATGCATGATGTACAAAGCAATGTGATGCTGTTCACAGAAAATCAGGCTTAATCAAAGGGTAAAGACATATCCCCTTATTTTACAAATATTTTTTCCTCCTGGATTAAGTGTGTGTTTATGTTCTTGCTGCTAGAAGAATTTGTGCAAACAACTGGAAAGAAAGAATAATGTGATTTAACCTGAATGTCTGAGTGCACAGCTAAAAACAGCATGTTTTAAAAGTGCGTGTCGTGTGTGTGTGTGATGTGGAAAAATTGTCAGATAATCAGTATGTTTGAAAATGGCAGTAAAATTAAATCCCTCTGTGTGGGTGAAAATGACAACAATTCAACTCTGATAAGAAATATTTTTACTCAGAATAAATATCGCTCACTTCCGTGACTGAAACATAAAACAGTTGTTTCAGTGAATTACTGGCTTGTTATAGTTTGGAGTCTCTCTCCCCCTCCCCCTCCCCCTCCCTTTTGTACAGGAGCATTGTAATTGGAAATAGCATTTGTGTAACACAGCATAAACTTGCAGTTGTTGTAACAGTTATGAAGTAAACAAAATTTAATGAGCCGAGAGAAGCTTTACACAATGCACCAATCAAAATTCACTTATTACAGGATATGATGTCATTTATACTCTTAGTTTTCATTTCTATTTAATCACATGATGCCTGCAGCTCTGAGTACATAAAAGAACCAAGAAAAACACACAAGGAACTCAACCTCAGCATGCCAAGTGACACCGCACCTTCACACACACCACTTATATACATAGCTAAAGTCCAACTGATCTCACCAACAGCTGCTACCCTGCTAGCCTCAGCACAGTAACTGACAGTGTGCGTGTTTGTGTGTCTCAAAACATGCACATGTATAGAAATAATCTATTTAATCACCATACATAAAATCACACAATACAAATACACAACACTACACACAGTGACACAGAAAATGGCTATCAGTCATTGATAAATTAATAATTGTTTTTTCAAGTCTTTTGCTTAATATTTGACCTGAAATATACATTATTTATGTATTTTTAGCAGCTTTTTATTATTTGATTATTTTAAATAATAATTCTCTGACTAATCCCCATCTTTACCCTTAATCTTTACTATCTCACTAACTTTAGGTGGACTTCAGGTCTCACCAAGGCAGACTCCAGATTCTGTTGCATTATTTACATTTTTTTATTAAAGTATTTAATGTCCCTCTGCAGACTGTTCAGAGTTCTGGGTATTTTTTTTTTTTTTTATAACAAAGTACTGACTGATATTTTTTGAGAACTTTGTCCCAGACTTAATGTTTTAATGACTCCTTAGTCTTCATGATGTTGTGTTTTGGTTCCCCAACACATTCTGGGTTCTTTCAGGAACAGGAGTATTTACAATGAGATCATGTGACTCTGTAATTACATACAGCACCACTCCATTCTACTCATTATCTCATAGAAACAGAACTAATTTAAGGGGTGAATACTTATGCACTAAACATAGTTCTGTTTTATTCATGACATAAAACCCTGATTAAATCTGTGGAAACATTTAAGGTGGTTGAATACTTATGCAAGAAAATATAATATCAATTTAATAATTATTCATCAATTTATTTTCAAATTGTATTTAAACACATTTAATTTTATGAGTTGAGAAAGTGAGACACAGTTGCTATAGCTCTCTGTGTGAAATTAAAATAACAGTGAGAGAATCATAATTACAGAATTAAAGATAGATAACTTCATTAATAAAACTAAGTTCAGTTTGTTTTTGTCTCATGCTGTGAAATGGGGCAGATATTTTCAGTAGCTTATTGTTACACTATGAATATGTCTAATTCAAATTGTTTGACCTTTTACAGGAATAACACTAAATATTAAAATTCATGTATTTATTAAACTAATAATTAATCGTGTTCAGTTATGTTACAGCCAGTCAGAGCTTCTTTTACATCATTGCTTGCAAAATGATCAAAACTACTATAATTGATAACTTTATCATGTCATACAATAACAGCTTGAAAGAAAGGCAAATATACTGAAAGTAGCAAGGCTGACAAATTAACGTCTTGGTGCACTCAGGCATTCAAGGGCTACGCCCCATTACGCTTATGTTGTACACCCCTTCGCTTCTTCACTCCCTCACTATCTAAAGTTGAAAGTACATGAAGCCATCATGGGAGGTAGCGATTAAAAAGTGGTATCAGGACTCCCTTGTAGCCTTGATGGTCCACCTGTTATGCATCACATTATTACTGAGGCAAATGGGGCACAAGGTTTTGAAGGGACGGTGATCTTAAATGCTTTTATGACACTTCACGCATGTTAATATGGGCCAAAGCAAATTTAAAAACCATAACAATTATGGAAAAAGCAGCATTATTAGGGTCATTTCACAAGATGAAATTTAGGTTAAAATGTTGCCTATTGTTAAAATGTAATCATTGGCTTACACTCCTTTGTGTATAATCAAAAAGTTCTAACTAAAGATTATTTAAACCAACAGTTGACAAACATTTCAGAAAAAATCTGGAAGACTGACGACTCTAGCACAATTATGAAAAAACAAATATTCAATTAACTTACAGATAAATGTTAGCTTGGACATCTTCGAAACATGCAATAAAAAGTGACACCTCTGTTTTGCTAATTCTCCTTTTAACTAGTGTTTTCATCATGAGTGGTGTCACCAAGAGTGAAATTCGTTTCCAAAATCTGCTCCCAAATAGACTTCAGCACACCTCCAAAGCAGGGGTGATTTAGGCATAAATTAGCCCTCAGATCTGCATTGGGACAGCAATTCAGCATCTGGACTTTGGAGAACATCTGGGTGTAAAGGAGTGAGCGAGGGACCGTAAAAAAAAAAAAAAGAAGGGGAATGGGGCGCAGCCAGGGCCTAATTTTGCACAAATCTCCAGAGCAAATAAGTAGTGGTCAAAGGTCATGCATATTCTTAGGTGAAGGAGATTCGAGATTCAAAACATATTGATACAGCTTTACTGCACGAGCTGAGCGACACACACACACACACGCACTCACGTCCTCGTCCCTCTCCAGCTCCAGCCCCATCTCCCGCAGGTTTGTCTCGAACTCTTCACGGCGGAAACGCTTGTCATCGTCATGGTGATCAGTGACGCCTGGTTCAGGATCACGTGCCCAGCGCAGGCTGCGTGTGAGCACATTGTCTGTGAGACGAGATGAGTGGCGGCGTGAGCTGCCAGGCTTTTTTATCTGGTAGGTGAGGACGTAATCCACACGTCGCGCTCCATCTTGGAAGTACAGACCAAAACGACAGCGCGAGCTCTCATCCGGAGTCAGAGAATTCAACAGCTGCAGAGAGAAAGAGAGTAGGCACAGACATCAGTGTGTGTGTGTGAGAGAGATAGAGAGAGAGAGTATGACTATGCATGTGACAAATAAAGGATCTTGAAACATGGTGCTGAAACTGAGAAGACAAAGTTTAGTTTAGTGTAAATGTGTTTTCAAAGAATAAACACAACTAATTTTATTAGTTTTCTTCTCACATCAGCCATTTAATCATAAAAATACAATGTATGTGTTTATATAATAAATATTAAATATTTAAATCATTAAAAACTTCCTTTTCAAAACTAAATTGGTTTAATAAATGCAATAAATAATGAGCTGAACAGCAGAGTGACCAGCAGCACTTCAGAGACTCTGAACTCTAAACTAGCGCAGGTAAGAGAACTCTCTGTAGTGGCAGGTGGAGTTCAGTTCATTTTAAATCAGTTTGATTCCATTTAATTCAGTTTGCGTCCACTCAGAGTTCCAGCTTGCTGTATGTTTCACACCGCAGTTCAACATTATCAGCTGGTAAAACAGATCCGAGGAGCGAGAACACTTTTCACTTCTTGTCAAAGCACCTGACCTCACAGATCTGTTGTTACACACACACACACACACACACACACACACACACACACACAGACACACACATGCCTGTCCTATACGTAATATACAAATCTCATCCTAAATGAACAAATCATTCCTGAGCACAGTGGAAGATCATGTGACTGTAAAGTTTGGATCACAGCAGTGACATCAAACACAGAAACATCACAATGTTAAAAATTCTAAGGTTAAGATACAAAAATGTGTGCCGTTTCTTTCCTCTTCAATCTTCACAATCTTTGTAAAAGACTGTTACCTATAATGAAGGCTAATGTGAGAACCTTGTCCAACACGGCAATAAATTGGGATAATTTTTTCAAGATTAATTCCATTACTAATCTATAGCAAAGCATGGTAATCATGACAAACAACAAGCAAGATAATACCGCATCTTGACCACTTTCACGCAAACACATATTTCCTTAAAGTGTAGAACACTAAAACCTGAGTGACTGCACACACAGCTTACCCATTTCTGAGACATTTTCTACCTTCACTAAAACTGTCGAATAAACTCGATTGTCAATTAACTGTAAATTGTGTTTATATATCATGTAAATGCTACACATCATGCTCGTCTTACACAGACGAATATAATCACCAAAAAAGGAGCAGCTCTCCTGTCTGTTCTTCATGAGAGGAACAATCTGCATGTGGCAACACAGACAAAATGAATGGGTTTGATATTTATCAGCTCCGTCTAAACGTCCTGGCTGAAACATAAACCAGCGCCATCAGCGTCACACTCACTTGAAATTTGCCATGAAAAATCACATCCTTTAAGAAATGTCTTGTCTTGGCAGGGTTGCTCTGTTCCTCAGCCATCTTCACTTTATCTCCTGCTCTGAGATGCTCCAAGTCCATATCCTGCTATTAACCCACTGTCTATTAACACACACACTCACACACATACACACACTTGACATCATACAGCAAGTCTAAATTTTCTGCCTGCTACTTGAGAAGAGCGAAAGATGCCAGGAGCTAATATTAGACAAAACTATAAAGCTTAATATCCAGATCTTCAAAGCACTCTCTCATTACTGCAAACACATGCACCAGCAAACATGCACTCTCACAAATCAGTTTAAGCCCAAACACACGACCGGAACAAGTTCTTAAGATGTTTCTTTAGCATTTGGAGTAGCAAGTTTACAGAGAAAGACAGGAAACATGGCTGAGTTTAAGCGGAACAGTGTGTTAGGATCATCTGTCACTGTGAAAATACACAGAGTCACATTCATTCACCCACAAATCCTTTTATACTCCTCGCGTGCACTCAAGGCATTCGTGTGCTGTCACTTAAGCAAGATAAACACATTTACAAAACACAATACACACCCTCATAACGGCAAATTATAAATGATGGATTACTACATGTAGCTTTTCCCTGTTCCAGGGTTAGCTAATAACAACAAAAGTATCAGTATAGACATAACACATCAATTTATCATTTTAAACTAGACTTATAGAATTCCTATAATATATGCTCCATCCATTTAAATTAAAATGAGTACTGCTACGTTCAGATAATAGTGATAATAGTTGTGTGTAGACATTGATAACACCTGCTAAAACATTCTTCTACAAGGGAAAGCTGGAAGCATTTGTATTTGATCCACACAAGCTCCAAAACACTTTATCTTCACTTCTTAACCCTCCACATCTTCCTTCACCCCCCTTTTTGACTGATGATGAATTTGCCACTTTCTTTGATGAAAACCTTAACCAAACCTGACAATTCCTCCCTCCTTACCCAAATTCCTACATGGCACACTGAACCCCTACTGCCCTTCTACCTCATAGAAACATATTTTTCATCTATTTTTAGAGAAAAGATTCTGCAGATTATCTTGTCCAGTCATCTATCACCTAGCCACTGGATCCCATCCCTTCCACAATGTTTCAAACCATCCTACAAGACCCCTGCCCTTCATCTCTTCCATCATAAACTACTCCATAACATCTTGTCATATACCAGTTGCCTTAAAGACAGCAAGATGAACCTTGAAGAAATCCACTTTAAATAAATTAGACAATGGCAACTACCAGCATCATTTGTCTCCTTTCTTTCTAAAGTTCGTGAACATACTGTATACTATCAGTTGTCACTCTGTTACCCAGAACAACCTCCAAAATCCTAACCAGTCTGTTATCAAAGTGGCACACTCCACAGAAAAAGTGCCCTTGTGGCCATTACTGAGAAGCTTCATACAGCTAGCTCAGTCAAACTATTATGGGTCTAGATCCACCTGGACCTCTCATCAGCATTCAACATGGTCAATCACAAGACTTAAGTCCACCCTGATGAGTTATGGAATTTGTGTCACAACATGGGTGTGGGTTGCTTCTTACATGAGGGACCTTTTCATGTCTTCTGAGAAAGAGTGGATCCAATAATGTCCCATAAGTCACAGTGCCTCTTTTGTTGCTCCTCTATACTTGCCCTTTTGGCAAGGTCGTGTCCTCTATACCCACTCTCCTAGAGAGGTCAAGTCCTATATACCCAGGCTCTCGGCGAGGTCATGTCCTCCCTACCCACTCTCTCTCTCTCTGAGGTTGTGTACTCTATACTAACTCTCGTAATGATCGCATAGATTTTCATACAAGGCTTTTTATACCATTGAGTACATTCAACTCATGCTCTCCATTACTTTGTCTCTCATGTTTCTGCTCAGATCTCATCATGTCTGGCAGACAGCTGATCATGAATGGCAGCTGAACCTGAGCAAGACCGAGGTGCTGTATATACCTGGAAATTCAGCCCCCTGTCAGGTTTTTGTGATCTCCCAGAAGAAATCTCACAATACCATCTGTCGCTGTGCACAACTTTGAGGTAGTTCTGAACAACCAACTATCCTTCTTTCCTTATTATAATGAAATGGCTCAGCCATGCAGGTTTCGCCATTACAATATCAATTGGATAAGGTCATTTCCAGCTACACAAGCCACTCAGGTGCTTGTTCTGTCTCTTGTTTTCTTAAGACTAGACTACTGCAACTTGCTCCTGGCAGGTCTGCCCCTACAAAACCAACTGATCCAGGATACAGCTGCACAACAAGTCCTCCTACTCACCCCAATGCTGTATTCCCTCCACTGATATCCTGTAGCTGCTACATCAGATTCAAAACACTGATGTTCATCTTTTCAGCTAAAAACAAACCAGTGCTCACCTACCTTAAAGCACAGATCACACCTCACTCTGCACCACGCTCCCTTCCTCCCTTCCCATACTGCTTGTCTGGACCCACCATCTCTCAAGGAACAAGGAAAACCTGCATCAAGACTCTCCTGCAACCAGTGGTGAATGAATTTCCCATGGCCAGAGAACAGGTGAGACAGTGTCTGTCTTCAAACCAAAACAGAAAACCTGCCACTTCATGCACTTAAGCAAGCAATAAATGTAAAAAAAATCTAAATTCTTAGCATATAAAACTGTCTCCAACAGATTTACAAATTGACAGTGTTCTTAAGCTTCATGCTAAACTGCCTGGTACTTGTACAAAGTAATGCACACCAAAGATGACCTACTGTTTAGTGTATAGGGTGGTGTGTGGTTTGAGATCTAACTGAATGTCTCTGTAGAGTCTTAGCTGTCATCATACGTTAAAAATAAAGGTTAAAACAGACTATGTAGGGCTCACAAAGGGCTCACAAAGAAGTGAATCTGTGTGAGTTTTATCAGACCTGCTGTGAAGGTTACATTAAAAGACTGAACAATATCCATTGTACCCAGAAAAAAGAACCCAGCTTTCTGCTAAACGAATAAAGGGCACAAGTGACTAAAATAATAATGTGTTTTTATAAAACTCAATTCTGATTATGTAACTGTATGACACACATCCGGGGATGAGATATTTTTAGGGAAAGGACTTGAAAACACAGCAAGAAAACAAAACCAGACATGGCCTTGTGCACAGCGGGTTCTCCCAGTGGGAACGGAGTGTCACTCCATCCCTAACAGGAAGTCAGAGCAAAGTTCACTTCTCCTAGGGAACATAAGGATGTGGTGAAATGGGATGCCCCTCCACTTCCTCACTGTAATGACAGAGATGACACTCATGCTTTTAAACACTAAATGTTGACACAATTTCCTGTCATGGGGTGCAGGAAATGGTCCTGAAGTTCAAATATAAGTTCAGTTTAAATGGATTTCTCTTTCTGTCTGGAGTTTTTATGGCTTTTCTAAAACTAATGTTTTTCACAATCCAACTGGGATCTCTTGAATGTCTTTATATTTATTTTTAAATATAAATTATAAAAAAAATATAATAACATTTCTTATTAAACTTACAAAAAATGTATTACAGATTGTTGTATAAACTACATTTAAATATGTTAAAATGAATTATAAAATTAGAGTAGCATTTTAACATTAGGGTCGAAATGCAAAATTAGAGTAGAATTGTAAAATTGGAGTAGAAGTCTAAAACAGAACTCCCACCTGGTGACCAGGGCAATCGCATGCTCCACCAGTGAGATGTGCCCCATCCTGAGCAGAGTTATTGCACACAAAGTTGCTGACCCTGATGGCATCCCAGGACGAGTGATCAGGGTCTTCGCAGAGCAGTTAGTATGCATCTAGCTCTAGTGGTGGTCCCAAACTATTCCAAAAGAAAATGTGTACCACTGAGCCTCAACAACTGTTCTTTCCTCGTATCATGGAGGCACATCAACATCTCTACTTCTTGAGGAGACTGAGGAAAATTCAGGAATCTATTGAGATACTAATGAATTTCTATCAGTGTAACATTAAGAGCATAATGACGAACTTGATCTCAGTGTGGTACAGCAGCTGCTCCATCACGGACATGAAGACCCTCCATCAGGTGGTGACCTCAACTGAACACCTTTGGGATGAATTCTCTTATGGCTGAGTGAGCACAAATCCTTACAGCCACACTCCAAAACCTGGTGGAAGGCTTTCCCAGAAAAATGGAGGAACAGCAAAGGGGGCACAACTATTTGTTAATGCCCATGGTTTTGGAATGGGAACATGTGGGTTTGATGGTCAGGTGTCCAAAAAACTAAAACTAATAGGAAAAGATTATCCCTTGCTTGCAATAACTGCATGAAGCCGGTGACCCACTGACATCACCAAACTGTTGCATTCTTCTTTTGTGATGCTTTTCCAGGCTTTCAGTTGTTTGTTTTGGGGCATTTCTCCATTCGGTCTCCTGTTCAGGATGTGAAATACTGCTCAATTGAGTTTAGGTCTGGTGATTGACATGGTCAGTTCAAGACCTTCCACTTTTTTCCCCTGATGAAGGCCGTTGTTGTGTTGGCAGTGTGATTTGGGTCATTGTCTTTCTGCATGATTAAGTTCTTTCAAATTAGATTAGGATGCATGTCTCTGTAAATTGGCAGACAATGTTTTTGTAGACTTCTGAATTTGTTTTGCTGCTACCATCATGAATCATCAAGAAAAATGTTGCCAACCCATGACACTGCCTTCACAGTGCTTGACCTATGAACTCCTATGTTTTGGATCATGAGAAGATCCTTTCTTTCTCCACACTTTGGCATTTCCATCACTTTGATAGAAGTTAATAAGTTCCAGAACTTACGTGGCTCATCTCAGTATTTCTTTGTGAATTCCAGTCTGGCCTTCTGATTCTTACTGCTGATGAGTGTTCTTCTCTGTCTGATGAGCTTCATGATACTCCTGAGATATCAGTGATCCGGACCTCTTCTGCTCTCCAGATTTGCATGATCCTTCCTGATGTCCTACTTGTGGTTGTAGTTCCCATCACTTGGAAACCACTTGCTAATTTTGAGGATGGCCCCATATGGACAGCCTAAAGAGACACTTAAAAACTGTGAAGATGGATTTGGACTGCTGTTGATGCAATCAGCTGATGCAATGGTTTAGGCCTATAATTGCCATGGTAACTTGAGGACTTCAACTGCTACAAACTGTTTTGCATTCAAGTCTCAGTCAGTAAACAGTTGATAACTTCAACAAAATAGACTTCATGTTTAAGCTATAATGAATTTTGTGGATACACAATTGTACTTTTGATCATATGTCACAGTTATAGAAGCATGCTATTTGTAATCACACTATCCAGCGTCACCCAAATGAGGATGGATTCCCTTTAGAGTCTGGTTCCTCTCAAGGTTTCTACCTCATGTTGTTTCAGGAATTTTTTCCTTGCCACAGGCTTGCTTATTAGGGATGTGTTTGTAAATTCATATGTTTAAAGTTTATAACCAGTATTTACATATTTCAATGAAGTTGCTATCTAGTTTGTATCTTCTGGTATGGCCTCTACATTTCTGCTCTCCAAGTCTTCTTTGAATGGTGGATTGAGGTACCTTCAGCCCTGCCCTGTGGTGATGTCAATGTAGGTTTTTCTTCGCAGCGCTCACAATGTTCGTCATCAGCTGCTGTTGTTTTCCTTGGCTGACCTGTTCCATGTCTGGTTGCCAGTACTTCAATGGTTTCTTTGTTTTCCAGGACATTCCAAATTGCTGTATTGGCAATGCCCAATGTTTATACAATGGATATGAGATATTTCCCCTCTTTTCTCACAATCAACATGGCTTTGATCATCTCTGATCTTCATATTGGTTTATCCATTTTAAGAATAAATGTAGTCTTCACAGGAGTAAAACCAAGAGTAAACCTTCAGAGCTATTAATTGCTTAAACTATTAATATAATAGAGCACACCTGGGCAACAAACACCGGTCAGTCATGTGTTTCCAATATTTTTGATCACTTAAAAATGGGTTGGTTCAAATAAAATGTTCTAAGCTGTATTGTAAATTGTTTAACATATCTAGATGTAAATATCAGGAAAGGAACGCTGAAATTCTTATACATCATGACACATTCATCTTTTGATCTCTCAACCAAATGTCTTCGGTCTATATCAAGAACAAAATAATTAGCCTTGCCAGTTCAATACTTATGGAGAGGACTACATGTTCACTTATACTCTATGGCCTTGTATTAAATTGATCCATGTCTCCGAACCCATGTTTACTGTTATATCATGCCATTGCACTGTTTGTTACTTGACACTACACCAGCTAGCTATCTGCACTTCTGGTTAGATTTTAATTGTATATTGATGGCTTTGTACTTGTAGTCTGCACAACAATAAATTTAAATCTAATTTAATAGAGTAGAATTGTAATATTTAAGAAGAATTGTAAAATCAGAGTAGAACTGTAATACTGGACTAGAACGTGTAAAATTAAAATAGAATTGTAATATTACAGTAGAAAAGTAATATTAATATATCAGTGTTAAATTAGAGTAGAACTGTGACTCACAATGGCGTCCTGCTGCACGTATCCAATGTCCTCAATGCCTTTGATGTTGATAATATCAACATGTGTGTCTTTGCTGGGGACGGTGGTGTATCGTTCCGTCTTCATCATGTCAGGCTGTGCCCTTCACCTGCACATTAGCACACACACAGGCTACACCATTACATACCTTTACAATTACACTCCTGTTTATCTCCTAATAGATCAATATTTCATCTTTATTATGGATAATAAATCTAATCAAGATAACAAGCTAGGCTAGTTTGTTAGCAGATGCTAGCTAGATCTAGGGCAAGTATTATTATGGTTAAGGTACAGTGTATGGTGAGGGATATTTACTTTAAAAAAAAAAAAGAGAGTGTATTCACAATGATAGTTTTGATCTTTATTTTTTCTCATTCTAAGAAGTATGTAGTAAGAACAGCAATGAGCAGCCAAGAGCTAGATCTGTGAGCACGCTAAAGAATACACAATGAGGAAGTTTGGGGCGGGGCTGAGCGCAAGTTTGGGGCGGGGCTGACAGAGCTCTGACAGCCCCAGTGGTGATGCGCTGAAAGCTGGAGGTGAAAGGTTGTGCAGTGTGAGAACCTCATCTCAGCTTCTACACACCCCAGCACTAAATGCACCGTGTGCAGATCAGCACACGCATGTCTGTCATGCACACTGAAGTGATTTTACACACTGACAGTGACAGATGCAAGTTAAATATAGGACTTTTGTTGGTTTGGGAGTAAAGCATGATGCATATCTGAGTCTTGCGGTGAGACACGCCGTTCATCACAGCAGATAGAATCAGCATAAGCAATTAAACACCACCTGCTAAATTTAGAGCATCGGATCCACTGAACACACTTCTGCATTTCACACACACACACACACACACACACACCAGCTGATACCTCACTATCGATCTTCTCACTCTCTTTCTCTCAGACAAATACATACACAGAACGCGTAGTCTCATGTCTGTAAATAACAATAACAATAAACAAACAATTAAGGAATAAAAACTATCATGAATAATTTATTCCTAAAAATATTCTTCGTCTTGGTTTTTACTCACAAATGCAAACCACTGAATGTTCATATGACAGCATTTGCACTTTTGATAACCTGACTTGTGACTGTCTCATAATAAACACTCAATGCATCACCAAATATCAACTGCAAGAGAGCCAATAATTATGAAGTTATATAATGGCATAATTTGTTGGCATAACTTTTAGAAATTTATATTTTAAAAATCTAATTTATTTGATAAATTTATTTAATTATAAATTTTCAGGAAGGATGAGTTTCTTGATTATAGCTAGCTAACTTTTGCAAAAACATCATAGTGATGATACACTGCATGATTCTGGATAATAAATACACAGGCTAAGATCAGTGACGTCACCTTTGCACAACAGTTTTTGCTTCTGGAACACTGTTGGGTGTTTCTTACCGATGTTTGGGTGCTGATCACGAATATCACATCAAAATTTACCCATCACGTACCATTTCAGAGAAATCTTCAGTTTGTCATGATTTTTCCTTATGTTTGTATATATCGCTCATCAGACGATCCATATCTGATAACACAGTCAGACCTGAAAGATTGGTCAGAGATTTGGGTCTGTCAAAAGCAAGACAAGATGCTGGGTTCGAGACTGCAGGAATGGTGTTTGCCGTCACCAGGTATGAACTTTTCTGTTTTTCGAGGCCGACATCATGACATAACCAAATTTTTTGATAGAATGTCCAAGTCGACAGTATCGGTTTCTGTTGTGACCTTGAAGGATTGTTCTTGGCCTTGGGTTGTGATCACAACCCGGAAAAGCAGCATCTCTTCATTGATTCGTCAATGTTAAGCCTGAAAGCTGTTCTACTACACAATGGCACCGTTTATCCTTCAGTATCTGTTGGCTATGCAGCACACATGAAAGAAACGTATGAGAATATGGAACTGTTGCTGGTGCACGTCCAGTATAGCAGGTACAACTGGAATATCTGTGGCGATCTTAAAGTCGTTGCTCTGTTACTAGGACTGCAGCTCGGCTATACAAAGTACTGTTGTTTCATCTGTGAATGGGA
>JAQQZR010000002.1:23943477-23960012 GCA_030068235.1 Notoglanidium macrostoma
ACGGCGGCAAGGAAAAACTCCCTGAGATGGCAAAAGGAGGAAACCTTGAGAGGAACCAGACTCAAAAGGGATCCCATCCTCATTAGAATGTGATGAGTTGATATAGCTGCAGATTAGTGGGTGTGGCCTGCCCCGATTAGAGATTAATGTAGAGAAATTGTCCACATCACAGTGTCACTGCATTTTAATACTGTTCGTTAAAACTGTGATAAATCAGTGTTTAATTAATAAATTAAGCACAGGAAGAACTGAAGAACTGGAAAATTGAAAAACTGGAGACTCAAAAAGGAACCCATCCTCATCTGGGTAACACCACATTTAATTCATTTAAATCAATTATAAATTATTTCTCTTCTATAACTGTATACTATAGAGTCAAGTAGTGTTAAATCCTCCACAGCATTAGGTTCCACTGTGTCTGGTTCCTCCTAGTTCACAGGAGATCAGCCATGCTGGGTGTGAGGTAAAGTGTTAAACTGTGTGTGTGTGTGTGTGTGTGTGTGTGTGTGTGTGTGCGCATGCGTGTGTGTGTGTTTGTGTGTTTGTTAGCAAATGTCCAGAGATTCCCCGAGATATTTTCTCACAATGAGGCAATAATAAACTCCAGCTGGGTGAAAAAACCCTTCCTCTATGCATGTTACCAATTTCAACAAATGATACAAACAATAACAGTGAACAAAAAGATAAAATACACTAATGAATAAAATAAAAAGTAATGTTAATTAAATAAAACAGATGTATTACAAGAAAGTATGTATCATACATAATAATATTAAATAAAATATAAAATATTTTAACACACAGTATATTATAACTGGTTTAAATGGGTTTGTGGTTTTTTTTTAATGCTGTGCATTACAAGATGATCAGATGGAGACACCTGGAGGTCAGCAGAGATCAGTGCACTGCAAAGAGTGCAGAACTTTACAGCAACTTGCTGTAATATTTTAGTTCAATTTATTCTGCAGACCGTTTAATAATTAATTCATTGAAAATAAATAATATGAGTAAAATTTCTCCTAAAGTTTTTCTTGTTTATAGTTTTTGGGTTAAAGTCAGTACCAGGGGTTTGGGTTCATGTTAACCTGCCCAGGGTATTTCACTGCCACACCAGCAGAGGGCACCATCCTTCAAATTCTAAGGGCACTTCCTTGGTTATGATGCTAATTTTCTGTCCCTAGCATATATAAAGCACTTTGGTGCTTAGCTTAAGAGTGAAGCCTTGCTGTTTCTTTCCAGTCATGCTCTGAGCTGTTATATTCCTGTTTAACCTTTTTGTTAGACCCTTGCATCTTGTGAAGATTTTCTCATTTGGATATCTCTTGGTTCCAGTAGGTTCCAGCTTTATAAACAGTGTTTTGCCAGGATGTCAATAAATTATTTAAAAAAAGGAAAATATGCAGCTTTCAGCCATGTATATATTACAGAGGTCTAAATTCACATTCAAGTACTAATATCTTCTCCCTTCTGTGGTATCAGCTCTGGAACAGGCAAGCAGAGCAAGGGTTTTCACAAAGCTGGACTTATGAACTTTATTCACATAAGAGAAGACAAAGTGTGGAAGACCTCATTACATCTGGCCAATTCAAATATCTTGTAATGCCATATGGGCTTCTTAATGCTCCTTCTGTATTCCAGGTATTTGTAAACTAGGTTCTGAGAGAATACATGGTATACATTGATAGCATCATGTTTTTCTCAGTCTCAGAGACAGAACACGTCCACTGTAAGCACCTATTACTCCAAAAACGTAGAACTACAAAGCTTTCTGCGGTTCATAGACTTCTATAAGAGGCTTCCCCTCTGACATCCATCCTCAATAGAAAACCCAAGATACTGAAGTGGACAGCCAAGCCATTTGAGGGTTAAAGGCATACTTCACAATTGTTCCATTCCTTAACCATTCAGATCACCCAGTCCTGTGGGCAAAGTAGATTTTTCCTAGCCACTCTTCCATGAAAGCCATATCTAATAGAATTCTGTCTATTTCTGCTTGTGCTGTCATGAATATAAATATTTAATGTGCTTACAATGGCCTGTGGGTCATAGGGTGTAGCTCTTTGGTTTTTCTTTGTATCTAAGTACATTAAATGGTCTGACCTTGGATGGAATTTGCTGGGATGCCCACTCCTGGGAAGACTGGCAGCTGTCTCTTCATTTGTAAACAATCCTTCTGCCTGTGGAATGTTAAATTTCAAATTGTTTGGAGATGGCTTTATAACCTTTCCCAGATTGATAAGCAGCAGCAATTGTTTCATCACCAGTGTCCTTTCTACTTGCCATGATGTTGACACACACTTGAGTGCTACAGAACACCAAACTGCCTAAAGTTTTACTATCATACTTCATGATTAATAACTAATTTTGTGCATTTTGTTTATATTCAATTTAATTGAATTTTATTTGTATAACATTTTTAACAACAAACATTGTCACAAAGTAGCTTCAAAGAAGTATATAAATTCTGAATATAAACTCATGAATCTATAGATTTATTTATATATATATATATTTATATATATACATATATCCCTAATGAGCAGCCTGTGGCGAAGGTGGTGAGGAAAATCTCCCTGAGACAACAAGAGGAAGAAACCTTGAGAGAAACAGACTCAAAACGGAACCCATCCTCATTTTTTTCTCTTTTTAATTTAAATAAAATACATGTTTATTTATATATATTCTGAAGATGATAACATTTATGCAAAAATATTACAATATTACACTCAAAAAACATGCTTCAGTTTTCATTTTGTATGTTAACATTCACTAAGCCTGTACAGTAGCTCATGTACGAGATTTATAAACAGTATACACAGCATTTAGAACGTACTTACTCTATAAAAAGTAAGTTAATAAACATTTGATTCAGTGTTTCAAAAGTGAAGTCTTCATCCAGTCCATACAGTTTAACGGCACATGTGCCCTCTGTCTGTAATTCAAATAAATAAAATCAAATAAATGTACAGAACATAAGAGTTACATACCTAAACATCATAAAAACCTTCAGAATTTTCAGCCATAATTTAATATACAATGTGTAAATATTAATTTAACTGTATTTATTTATTTATTTATTTATTTATTTATTTATTTATTATTCTTGAAAATATTTACTATTTCATGAAAATAAAACCATTCATATTTATTGGAAAAGTCTTTATTAGAAGCTCTTATGACAAAATGATTTTGTTTGAGTGTTTTTAAAAAATAAAACTGTGTTCTGACCCCAGTGGTTCTCTGGAGCCATGTTTTCATAGACAGGATACAGCAGGTTCTCCTGCTCATTACGTAACTTTCTTGCACGAAGAACATCACGTACACACTGGTGCAGGTACATGTACTGACTCTGTTCACACACACACACACACACACACACACACACACACACACACACACACACACACACACACACACAGTTAATGTGGTCTGTTGTATATTGAGTAAAAGGCTTGTGAGATATTGATATTTCCCTGTTCGCAATTTGCCCATTTTAACAATAATGTGAGAAGGGGCTTTCAGTAGATGTCAGTTTATATCAGAGCGTTCAAAAGACCTGTAGAAATTATTCCAGATTCATATGTTAAGTCGCTCACTTCTCATTTTATTGGGGAGAAAAAGAAGACTGTTCTTTGGTGTATTTTTGAGTGGTAAATCGCATTAGTCAAGTCAAGTTTTAAATTGTGGCAGTCCTAGGCAAATTGCATAAAAGGGGGCAGGTCTGGTAATACAATATATTCAGAGTCACTGGACTTCACGGCAGTGTGCAGAGATGGTAACACTATTGTCACACAAGCCTAATGAGTAACATGTTATTAAACAGTGAATGAGGTCATAGGTCGTGTCCCACCTCAGTCTGTACCATGTGTGAGCGATGCACTCTCAGGTCAAATACAGCACCATAAATGTCCACTACGTCTTTAGTGTTTAGCTGCTGCAGAACCCGGTCCAGAACAATAAAGGTTCCAGTACGGCCTACTCCAGCACTGACCCACACACACACACACATACACAGAGGAACACACAGAAACAGAACTTTAACCATTATATTTAGAAACAGAACGTAAAGAGGAACAGGAACAATAATCAGAAACACAACTAGAATTAGAAACCAAAAAACAGAACCTTATCTAGAACCTGAAATAAAGGAAAGTAGAGCAGAACTAGAGCCAGAACCAAAACAGGAACCACTGGATCAACAACCATAAAATGTAAATAGAACATCTAGAACTAGATAAAAGACAGAAAATAAGGAGCTACTGAATGTGAACCCAAACAAGAACAAATAAAAGCAGGAGCAAGAGCCAAAATTAGGACAGTCAGAATTATAATTAAAACCAGAATTAGAACCAAGAGTAGAATTGTTGTCAGAACAAGAACAGGAACTAGAACCAGAACAAGATCAAGAACAGGAACAGGAACAAGCATGTGTGTGTGTGTGTGTGTATATATACCTGCAGTGGATCACAGAAGGTCCAGAACCTGGGGTTCTGTTGATGTAATCTCTCACGGTGCGAACAAACTGCACCAGAGACTGAGTGCTTTCAGGAACTCCATGATCGGGCCACACAGTATAGTGGAACTGACGCACAGTTCTAGAGTAATTCAGCTGATCCTCCTGTACACATATATATAAATGGTTCATTCGATGCCAGTGTATTGGAGAACAGCTGTACCTTAAAACAGACCACTTGAAAGACCATCAATGGCATCACACTAAATTGCTAGTATTCCAAATTGCATTATAGTGAATTTCATGCTATACTATGAGGATGGGATCTCTTTTGAGTTTGATTCCACTCAAGGTTTTTCCTCTTGTCATCTCAGGGATTTATTCCTCACCTTGGTCATTAGGGATAAATTTATAAAATCATATATTTAAAATTTCTAATTGGAATTTATATTTTTCTGTGAAGCTGCTTTGTTACAATTTCCAACAGTGCTAAACCTTAAACCACATTATTATGGCATACCTTGAACAAAGGTATGAATTATTTCTCTGCATTTAATCCATCCACGCAGTGAACACACACACAAGTGAGAAGTGAGCACACTCACATACCCAGAGCAGTGGGCAGCTCCATGCTGCAGCGCCCAGGGAGCAGTTGGGGGTTAGGTGCCTTACTCAAGGGCACCTCAGCCATGGATGCAGAGGGAAAAGTGCTGTTCATTATCTCCCCCCAATCTTCCCACCAGCCCAGGGAATTAAAGCAGCGACACTTTGGTCCCAAACCCAATTCTCAAAACTTTAGGCCATGACTGCCTTTGCTGTACAAAGTAAATTGAATTGAATTAAACTGTATGTAAGGAGATCCTTCATAACTACAGAAATGCTCTTCATGCTGCTGGATCAGCATACAATGGCTTTAAAAAATATTCAACCCCCTTAAAGGTAATTAGATTTATCTGAATTACAAATGACACTTACAAAGATAGTTCCAGTTAGTATTTTTTTATTGCAAGCTAATATGCTTTCAAAGTAAATTTTCACCATCAAAATACATTATTTGTCAGCAGACCTTTAAAAATGTAAAACTAAAAAATGCTGTTTGTACAAATATTCAACCCCTGTGCTGTAAATGCTCCAGGTTTACACAGATGAAAGGATATTTCCCTAATGAAGACATAATTGGCAGCTGGCCTCTACCAATGAATCATTAAAAAACTCACCTTTTTTAAAAGCCCCCCTTAAATTTAGTACTATGGGCCAGACTGTGAACCTGAAGGAAAGCTGAAAATGAAGCACAAAGAGCATTCTAAGCAAATTAGAGATAATATTATAGATGGGAAAAAGCTACAAAATAATATACAAGTGTTTAAATATCCCAGTGAGTACTGTTGGCTCACTAATAATAATTTTTATTATTTTATAAAATTTATATAAGGAATTTGAGTACTTTTTTACAGCTGCTTTGTGGCTATGTCCATTATTAAGCACTAAGCAAATAAAATTGAATTGAACTGAACTGAAATGAAAGCTGCATCATACCCACCAGGCCCTACCTAGACAAGGCCATGCATCAAAACTCGGCATCATGGCAAATGGGGACTGGGGAGGGAAGACACATAGGGGCCAACAGAAACTTCATCTTTCAGCAGGACCATAAACCCAAGCACAAGGCCAAAACAACACATGAGTAGTTAAAAAAAAAAAAGTGAATATTATAGAATGGCCAAGTCAAAGTCCAGACCTCAGAACAATCGAGAATCTGAGACACTGTGTAGAAATTTCTGTCCATAAGCATCATCCAACCAACAGAGAGAACCTGAAACAAGTGAATTAGGAACAAGACCGTGATAGCTCAAATACCAACAGTATGTAGATGCAATGGCTCTTTGAATTTTTTAGTAACTAAAATTAAGAATATTTAGAAAGAAATTTCAGAGTAGTAACTTAGACAATTTGATAACCAACTACACAGATAACAATATAACCATGTCAGTAGAGCGATTAATTTGTTTACCCCATCTAACAGGTCAAACTAGTTTTACTAATTTCCTCTTCAAAATCATCCACTTGTGTGCTAGAAAAGGTTGTAGCATAGTAGTTAGCCTTACATAGGAATAAGATTCATGAAATCCTTCAGTCGGGATTTAGGCCTCATAGTTAAACAGGTACATGACTGAATACTGACCTCCATGTAGGATTGTGTATCCCTGTTTCTTTGGCTTGATCTTAATACAAGTCCTTCTGATATTATTGATTATACTATTCTTCTAGACAGAATGCAAAATGCTGTTATAGTTAAGGAAACAGCTCCCTCTTGACTCATTTCACTGATTGAAAATTTCACTGATCATTATCAGTCCCAAGAATGATCACTAGGACCACATGCAGCTAGAAGTAAGTTTTCTAATTACATAGTAACTCTGGATTCCCTTTTGTTTCACCATATCCCTGTGTAAAAGACCTTGGTGTGATTATAGACTCCAGTCTCACATTTGAACCTCATGTAAAGAATATCACTAGGACAGCCTTCTGGTCATCTAAGCAATATTGCTAAGATAAAAAATATATAATCTCACTGCACAATGCAGAAAAACTAGTTCATGCTTTTGTTGCCTCTAGGTTAGATTATTGTAATGCCTTACTGTCTGGTTGTTCCAGTAGGAACATAATCAAGCTCCAGTTAGCCCAGAATGCAGCAGCGAGGGTCCTTACTAGAAAATATGAGCCCATCAACCCCCACGCATACTTGGATCAAAAGGCTATTTGTTGGTTCCTCGAATAGTGAAGGCTACAGCAGGGGGCAGAGCTTTCTCTTACAAAGCCCCTCAGTTATGGAACAGCCTTCCAATTAGTGTTCAGGACTCAGACACAGTCTCAATGTTTAAATCTAGGCTGAAAACTTAATTCATTAGTCAAGCCTTTTGTTAATTCAATTCAATTTTATTTCTATAGCACTTTTATCAACAGACATTGTCACAAAGCAGCTTTATGGCTGTAGAAAAATTCTGAATATAAACTTATAAATATAATTTTAATATATCTCCCTAATGAGCAGCCTGTGGCGACGTTGTCGAGGAAAACTCCCTGAGACAGCAAGAGGAAGAAACCTTGAGAGAAACTAGACTCAAAAAGGAACCTATCCTCATCTGGGTGGTGCTGGATAGTGTGATTACAACTAACACACTTTTGTAACTGTGTGTTATATGGTCAAAAAAGGTACATAATTAATACAATACAAAAAAATCTCAGCTGAGTCACTGAGGGACATTTGAGTGCAGGACCGTTGGTGGTAATTTAAGTCCTATGCCATTGTAGCAGAACTGCTCATGTCAACAGCAGTCCAACACCATCTTCAAAGCTCTAGGTGTATGATGAGGCAGTTGTGGTTCAGTTGTGGCTAAAGGTTAGAGAAGCGGGTTTGGGACCAAAAGGTCACTTGTTTGATTCCCTGGACCGGTGGGAAGAATGTGTGGGTGGGGGGAGTGAATGAACAGCGTTCTCCCTTCCCAGCATCCATGGCTTGAGCAAAGCACCTAACCCTCAACTGCTCGTGTGTGCGTGTGTACGTGTGTGTGTGTGTGTGTGTGAGAGAGAGAGAGAGAGAGAGAGAGAGAGTGAGATGTTCTCCAGATAACCTGAGATAATTGTGTGTTACTTACACTGCAGATCTTAAACTCTCGGATGGTCCATTCTGGTAGAACTGACTCGGACTGCATCCGCACGATTAGATCTCCATAATACAGTGGGTCCTGATCAAACGGCCAATAGTGGTCACATTTGACCTGTACACACACACACACACACACACACACACACACACACACACACACACACAGCTCAGGATTTTGCAGCTGTGGTGATTGGTGTTGATTGGCTGTACACTGGTGCATGGGGAGTAGTATAATAATATTGTACAATAATCAAGGTATTGTAATACTGAGAACACTATAGAAAGACTGCACTAATATACTATATAATGGAACACAATCCCCTCCAAATCCCCTTGGACCAGCAAGGCCAATCCTTTTTTATGCTATACACTGAAGACATTAGAGAATGTCAAGAACATCTGAAAATAGCTATGATGAGAATGTCTATAATAAGAACATATGTAACTATCCAAACCATTAAGAACAAAGCACAGACTGTAAAAGAGATCATAACTGTGAATACTGAGAACTTGACAGAGTCTGAGAGCTTTTATTTCCTGATATTTACATCTAGATGTGTGACTGACAGGTGTTTCATGTTGCCCAGGTGTGCTCTGTAAAGTTGATTGTTTAAACAATTAATAGCTCTAAATGTTATAGATATTCTCATAATAGACATTCTCATAGTAGATGTTTTGTTTATAGACATTCTCAGTATAGACCTCCTTATTTCAGTATAGACAATCCTGTTATAGCTCTTGTTAATGATGTTCTTAATACCCTTCCTTTCTCCACACACTGCGTCACCATGACAATGTTGTGGACGTTCTGCTCCCACACCATTTTCCAGAAATCATCTTTAGTGCCGGGAAGTGGTCCCTGTGTGGCGATATACTCACGCCTGAAATTATTCCCCTTTAACACAAATAACATACACATCACAACACAAACACAGGTTACAGTGCACAACAAATACAATAATAAATAACAACACATATACATTACAACACACATCACAATACACACACTTACAGGAATGTAGCTGGCATTGATGTAGTCTGAACTCGGATCATCATCCACACATGACAGTTTCACTCGAGTCGAATCATCTGAACAAAAGAACCAAGAGTTAGACAAGTGTCATACCTGCAACTGCACCCGCACCTGCTCTGTCTGCCTTAGACTCTGGTTCCCATGAGTCAACGCACACAGACAACATGGCCGACATGGACACAGACATGCAAACCGACACAGACTAGATTCCCAAACAAAGATTCTCATGAGCCCATGCATACAGATAATATGGCTGATACATTCAACACCTGATTACTGATCACATGCAACCAATCTACACACTCAAACACACTATAAAAGGACTCTCAGATTGTCAATGACTTAGCGAAGCATTAGTTTGCTCCTTTGTGTCTGCTATTGCCAAGCCTTATTTCTCTGTGATTGCTGTTCTGGTATTTTGGATCTTGCTATTGTCTGACCATCCCTGTGTTGTTTGCTGATTGCCTGAACTTTATTCTGGTTTGTGGACTTTGATTCTGCCTGCCGATTTTGTGCCTTTGCCTGTAGTTTTAATAAACACCAAACTGCAAATTCATCCTGCGTCTCCTGGCATGCATGACAAAATGGTGTTGATTAATTGTCTATAACAGCGTCTCTGACAATAGTGCAGGTTTATATTAATGTGATTATAGAAGCAATTCATTATAATATGTTACCGTTTCCATAGTAACAGCTCATTCACAGTGACGTGTACAGAGCACGCTCCACATGCACAGATTTTAAAACCCACTGACAGGATGAAGTTTCCTATAAGGTGTTTCTGTATCATGTTTGGAAGTGGTCTCCCATGTCAGCGCTTTGTAAAAGTCAGAGGTAAAGCTGTAACTTTAAGTTCTTAAGTGGAGTAAAGTATGTAAAATACTTGAAAAATTTTAAAGTAATAAAAAGTGTGACTTGGTTTTTAATTAATTAAAAATTATAATCTTTGGTAAATTGCTGTGGTATAAGTGGAATAAAATGCACTACTGATAGTGTTATAACTGGATTAGTCTTAGATGAAGAGTCTCACATGGAAGGATGTTGTTATAACGGTTTTTTCCTCGGTTTTCTGGCAGTAACGCCGTGTCCAGAGGCTGGTTCCGACCCACTTCCTTCAGATCCTGCAGAACACAAAGCAGCAGGTGTAACTCCTCATGTGTGTTCAGTATGGAGACAGTTTTAATCCTGACTATGGGAATAATCCACACAAATACAAACAGTCGCAGTGGCATTGTTCTACCAGATGATCTACCATATTATACAGCAGCTTTAATATTCTGTCATTATGTTATGATGATGATTTTTCATTTCACCAGAGCAGGTAGTCTCATTAAAGGTGGATTATAAACAGTAAGCTGTAAGAATGACCTCATATTCCTGAGACAGCAAGTAGTTGGAGTCAGCCTGCAGTTTAGTGAGATGAACCTCGAAGTTTACGATGTTAATCGGACTGTAAATATAAAAAAAGGCGAAAAAATGTCAAAAGGTTAAAGGGCAATAAGGTGCATCGTTGTGTCTATCACACTTAGATTGAACATAATTTACAATAATATATATATAAACTGTATATATATAAATTATATATAAACTGTATATACATAAATTAAAATTTTTTGTAAAAACACACTAAGTTTAAAACACCGAGATTGAACACACACTGAGATTCTCATATGCTCTTTGCTAGGCATTGTTATACATTCACATGTCAAACTCTACCAAGCCGTTGCTTACTTCCAGTGTTATTTTTGGTATTTTTGGTCTGGCTTTATTTTTTATTTTGTCTCTTGGATTTGCTTAGTTTATGCTGTTTGCTGTTCATCTGTTTTATGTTCTTGAGACTGCTTTGTTTTTTATTTGACTGCCTGTGTGTTGTTTAAATAAAACTGATTCTACTGCAGTACTCTTACCTCACCCTCTATATATATCACCCTGTATGTGATTCTGAGATTAAACACACATTGAGATTAGACACACTGAGATTGAATACACTGGGATTAAACACCTTGATTAGACACACTGAGGTTAAAGACACTGAGCTTAAAGTCACTGAGATTAACAACACTGTTTAGACACACTGAGATTGGACACAAAGTTTCTGTATAAAATCTGTTAAAATATATTAATGCTGTATGTTTACCTTGAGATGCGTCGGTTCCTGAAAATCAGAACACAAGTTAATTAATCATACTAATTATTTATGAATGAATTTTGTGTGTGTGTTTGTGTGTGTGTGTGTAAGAGTGTGAATATTCATACCCTCTTGTTCTTTCTCTCCTTACATTCATCCGCACCATTGGCTCCTGTACACTACACACACACACACACACATACATACATACACACATACACACAAAGAAACAGTTTTAATTATCCAACAGCTGTAGTATATAAATGTATGTGAATATTACAATGAGTGTAGCCACGCCCACCACAAGTACCACACTACTGACTCACACTTTGTGTGTTTTGTGTCTGCAGATGAGGATGATGACGATTCCCACCACTGAGATGATGAGGAAGATTCCAGCACTTACTCCCTCAATCACACCCCCTGGAGGCTCTGTATGTAACACACACACACACACACACACACACACACACACACACACACACACATGCACCACAGTACACAGTTAACACAGAGGATGCTAGCTGTTTGATAAGAAATGTCCGTGTGTGTGGGGGTGTGTGTGGGTGTGCATACCTGTGTCTGTAACTAAAGGCAGTGAAAGGAAGGTATCTCTAAAGAGAGGAGATGAGTTGAGCTGCGTGAATGCTCGCACACTTATTCTGAGAGAGAGAGAGAGAGAGACTCATTAAAAGTACTGTTATTGACAAATCTGCACTCCAGAACATTAACTCTGTTAGAAAGTGATGTCATTGATAAAGATGTCTGTGTGCGTGTGTGTGTGTGTGTGTAAGCTCACCTGTAGGCAGTGTTGGGTTTCAGAGGACCGTCACAGTACTTATCAATCTCTGTGTCCAGGCTTAATGTGTGTGTATGTTCACACTTCCCCCCAAGAGTGTCCATGCCTGAGCCCAGTGTGATGTTGAAAGTGTCTGTGGAGCTGCCGAGTCCATTGTCACAATTGCTGGGGAAATATTTTGACTGATACACCTTCAATGAAGTGTTATTAATGTAATCCCTGTACGAGGGCAGTGGGTGGCGCTGTTCAGGCTGAACATCTTCACTTTCTACATACACATACACACAAATAGTTAATCATTCTGACAGTAGGAGTTTGTTGAGGAAAAGCTCTTACTCTGTGGGCATACTGACTGTCAGACTCTGTTACGATGATGCTGAAGTACAGCACGGCTCCGTTAACGTCACTGAACCAGCTGCAGTTAAAGTGGAAGAAGATGGAGGATTTAGTGATGTGGGCGGTGCTCCTACTGACCCGCATGGAGAGGGGGGGCAGTGGGGGGCCTATACACACCCATGCACACATACGTACGCACACATACGCACAAACACGTGCACACACACGCACACACACACACACAATCTCAGTAAGATATCACACTGTTATTACCCTAATATAAAATTAAAACAGTAAAATCCTAACTAGAGATTCTGTTTTATTACTTTTCCCAATACCACAGGAGTGTGCATCACATCAGAGTGTTTACATGGCCAGAGTATCACATCAGAAAAGTAGGAAGCAACATGGAACACAAGATTGAGTGTGTGTGTGTGTGTGTGTGTGTGTGTGTGTGTGTACACTAACGGTCGATCATGGTGATGGTGCTGTGCTCGACTGCCTCACTAGCCATGTTGTCTGACATGACTTTGATGGAGACACTGTAGCGTTTGTGAGGTTCGAGGTTTGTGATGTGGTACAGTGTGGAGTTGCGTGGCGTTCGACTGGAGATCACCAACACACCCGAGTCCTGACAGAAACACTCCACCCTGTACGAGTCAAAATCAGCCTGTGGGGGGCTCCAGGAACACAAGACCGCTGAGGAGTCCAACGGTCGACAGTGCAGACTCGAGATCTGCTGTGGCTCTGAGACACACACACACACACACAAGCAGACACACATACACACAAACATACACACACACACACACACACACACAGGTTATTACACACAGACACACACACACACACACACACACTCACGCACACTCACGCACACACATGCACACACACGCACACACACGCACACACACGCACACACACAGTTACACTGACTTGTGCGGATGTGGATGTAGACGTGTTGGCTGTATGTAGCATGTCCTCCTGCGCTACTGACAGTGCGGAGGCGGAGTGTGTACAGTCGTCCTGGGTACAGGCCCTTCAACAGGCGGCTGTATGTTATGATGCTTGGATTTGGGTTAATAACTGAGAGGGCGTCACCTGGAGACCACTGCAAATCAAAGTCATCATAATCTGACTCATATGGCACCGCCCACTTCACCTCCACTGACGTGTTGGTCACATCCCCATAAGAGAACAATGATGGTGGCTTTGGAGCTGTATGAGGAGAGAAGGAGAGATCATCTACATGTTTAAATGCAGAGAGGTCTGTGTGTCTGCTGCTCTACCTGTCTATGTATCTGCCTGACTGTCTGTCTCTCTGTCTATTTCTCTCTCACTTCCTCTGTTTCTTTTGATGTTTATATCCTCACCAGTCCTGGCGATAGAAGTAGCCATGTTGGAGAGGTTAGCACTGTGTGTGGTGATGTTGGCAAAGTAGAGATGTCCAGGTACGAGGCCATGGAACTCCTGCTGTGTGATGTCAGAACTCAGACCCTGCCTAGCATGCTGGGATTGATTTGAGTCATACAGGGTGACAGTGTATCCGCTCACTTCACCTTCAGCACGGTCCCAGCTCACATACAGTGTGTCTGTCCTGTTTCTGCTCTCCACACACACTGAGGACACAGCCGCCGGCACTGCACACACACAAACACACACACAAACTCCAACACTAGCTTCCAAGTGGCAGAAAATTGAAAATCCTTGGTCCAGTCATTAGGAGGTCATGAGTTTCCATCAGAGCACAATGCAGGTGTGTGTATAATGCAAGTTTGTCTGTGTGTGTGTGTGTGTGTGTGTGTGTGTTTGTGAGAGAGTGTGAGAGAGAGACCTGAAGGATGTGAATGAACTTGATGTTTAGGATACAGGTGTGAATGAGTTGCAGCAGTTTATGATGTGTGTGTGTGTAGGTGTGGGTTTGTGTGTATGTGTGTGTGTGAGACCTGTGAGGGCGTAGATGGAGTTTTCATTGCTAAGTTCTCCGCTCTTTGTCAGAACTGTGGCTCTGTACTCAGTTCCAGGTGTCAGTTGAGAGAAGGAGCAGCTCATCATGTTCGCTCCTCCGTTGCATTGCTTCTGCTGAAAGCTGTCACCTCTGTATAGGTTAACTACAAAGCTGTCAAAATCCCCCACAGGATGAGACCAGACAAGAGACAAGGATGAGGACGAGCGGCTCAGGACAGACAGATTGTTGACTGGTGCCGGGTCTTCGGGATACACAGTCAACATCACCAGCGTTAAAACACATACTGCTCAATGCCATGCATTTATTTTATTTTCAGAAAATAAACATCTGTCAGCTACATTAGCATCAAAGTTTCAGTGTAAAACTAAATAAGACATCACATATCAAACATCATGTTAAGTAACGGCATCTGGATTAAATTTATTTTGTGCATTAGCGACCTGTAACTTTAAACTTCTACTACTACTACTACTACTACTACTACTAATAATAATAATAATAAAAATGATAATGACTTACATGTGCGTGTGTGTGTGATGACCACTCTGCTCTGTATCCCACCGCTCAGGGTGTGTATGAGGACCCGGTACTTCCTGCCTGGAGTGAGCTGTGTAAATTTGTACTGCAGTGAGACATGCGGCAGCGTGGCGTTCCTCAATACTGACCCTCTCTCATCCTGCAGCAACACAGTGAACGCATCACACACACCGTGCCCTGCAATCCACCTCACAGACACACTGCTCAGACTCACACTGTCCACATGAACTAACTCCACCGGAGAAGGCACTGAGACAAACAGAGAAAAAGAGGCACAGGGAGAGACAAGTAAAAATAATTATGTAATAATTGTACATGAAACTAATATTTAGCATGAGAAGTGTACTGTGTTTGAATTATAATGTGACCTGTGGGATGAAACTAATATTTAGTATGGACAGTGTAACAAATGAAGTGTGTGTGTGTGTGTGTGTGTGTGTGTGTGTGTGTGTGTGTGTGTGTGTGTGTGTAAGTTTTTACCTGTACGTGCTGTAACAGTGTTATTGCTGTGTAAATTTCCACTAATAGACTGCACTTGGATGCTGTATTTTTCTCCAGGCTGTAATGAGCTGAAAGTGATGTCAGTAACATGTTTGGGGGTGGGGCGTGTCTCCATAACTCCACCTGAACCTGTCAGAAACACACAGTAACTGTCCACATCACCCTGAGACGGAGTCCAGCTCACACGCAGACCAAATGCCTCCTCTACATTACTGACGTGGATGTTCTTCACTTTACTCGGGACTGAGAAGAGGAAACACACACATCAGTCTATTAGATCAGTCAATCTTTTAGAGTAGGAATATAAACAACATGATAGAGAGACAGATGGAGTGACAGAGACAAACAGACAGAACCAGACAGATGAAGAGCCAGACAGACTGAAAGGCTGTTAGCGAGACCAAGAAACAGACAGACAGAGGGATAGAGAGGCAGACTGACATTGGTGATGAGATACCTGTCCTCCCTTCAATGAAGCGTGTACTTAGATTGGGGCCACTGAAGGTGGACACAATTATCTTGTAGAGGCGTCCAGGTGTGAGCAATGAGAGGATGTGCTGAGTCGTACTGCTGCTCAGAGTGACTGGGTGAAACACCTTCATATCATTAAACATAATCTGAACTTCATAATGATCCACATCTCCTACAGCTGAAGTCCATGCAACGCCCAGCTCCTGCGTGCCCTGAGACAACAATGTCAGGTTACGAACACCACCGGGGACTGAGAGAGAGAGAGAGAGAGAGAGAGAGAGAGAGAGAGAGTCATTCTGAGTCTGGACCCTTTACCATACAGACGGGGTCAAACAGGTTCAGGGCTAAGAGCAAACTGAGCACCACTATCATCATGGAACTTTAGTATGCAGACAACAATGCCATCATAGCACATACAGGTGAAACTCGAAAAATTTGAATATCGTGCAAAGTTAATTTATTTCAGTAATTCAACTTAAAAGGTGAAACTAATATATGATATAGACTGCAATAGATATACATGCAAAGCGAGATATTTCAAGCCTTTATTTGTTATAATTTTGGTGATTATGGCTTACAGCTTATGAAAACCCCAAATTCAAAATCTCAGAAAATTAGAATATTACATGAAATCAATAAAA
>JAQQZR010000002.1:23960112-23971465 GCA_030068235.1 Notoglanidium macrostoma
GAGTAAGACAACATGCATGAAGAGGATGATGTGGCCAAAATACTCATTTGCCTAATAATTCTGCACTCCCTGTATGGGTATTATTTGTGCTTTCTTGAGAGTCCTGTAACCAGAGAGAGAGGAAACTGAGAACCAGCATGAAATGTGTGTGTGTGTGTATGTGAAGGTTTGTCACATTGAGACTTCAAAGCATTTAATGCTGAAAAGTGCAAATGAAAAGAATAAACGACCTTTGAGTTTGTTCACCTGCTTCCTGCCTCTTCACTACCTCAACCCTACAATTCACACCCATCTACTAATTAACGCACTGCACCTTTTACTAGTAAACACAATTAAAAGATACATTTGTGCAAAAATACAAAGAGGTTGCAAGTTACCTTTAACTTTACTAAACACAATGAACCAGTTACTACTGAATGCACTAGCCAGTTTATAGATCACCTCAGTTCTTTTTTAAATTGTGTCTTTGGGTTTGTTGGTGTATATTGTGTTAGAAATGGCATGACATTGTGTGACACAATGAGCATAGTCGCACCAATGAGGAAAATCTTTCCTGATCTTAAAATAAATTAAAACTTGTATACAATATACATATGTAATAAATTATATAATAGTTTATTTAAATTAAAACTGTATGTTGTACAATTATTCTTCCCCCAAAAAAGAACAGTTCAAATAAATCATTCAAAGCCTGATATTTCCATGACATTCATGTTCATGAGGACTGTATGTAAACTTATGATCACAATTGTTTATAACTGTACACAGTATAAAACCATCATTTTTTCCATTCCATGCTTTTTGTCCTTATTCCTGTATAAATACTGTCTGAGGTTGTAATCCTCATCCTACTGAAAACAGAGCACAGTGTCCACCTCCACTCTTAAACATGTTATAACCATTTTCTTATTACATAAGATTCCTTTAATTTTTCTTTTCCTCATCAGGTCCAAAAATGTAATACTAAATGGTCCTAGCAAGGGTAATTTTGTAGGAGCTCTCTCCAAGGTGACCTTTCATCAGCTAGCAGAACATGAAGCCATTTTAGACAGATAAAAAACAGCTGGAGGTTCACCTGGTGTTATTCAGTCATATAGAATGTGATTTTTATAAACATCTATAAAATTTTGTAAATCTGTCTCTTGTACACATGCAATAACTCAGAAGGTTAATCAGTTTCACAGGAAACAGAGCAGAGATCAGACCAGTCCTAACTGTGATCACGTACAGCAATTAAGCACTCGGTGAAAGGGAACATCAGGAAACATGCTGATTTCCCATCACACCGTGCTTGGGGAAATTCAAGGCTGCCGAGGAGCAACAAAAGCCTCCCTCCTTCAAATACAAAGTTCATGTGTGTGTCCTTTTTATCTATTCCTCAGAGCAAAGCAAAATGCTTTGGCCTTCTGCATCCGCTAGAACAAGGTTACAATGAGAAAAGGAAATGGCTTTGGGGCAAGTGAACTTTCTGGAAACAAACACTTAAGATTAGCTGCCCTTCATTGTTGGTGAGTTTTGCTTTGTCATACACTTTACATTCTTCCTAACAGGTTAGTGAGCTGATAGTTTAAACTAAGCTAAGCTAACATGAAGATAATATAAATTCCAAAATCAGTGACAAGTGAAATAGAGAATTAGAATAAATTTTATTCAACATACTATCTACCTACTAGTTACTGAAGCAACAGTATGATGAAATATAATAACCAGAACTTCTGTAGTTTTAGGAGAACATATCTACACATTGTTTTAATATCAACCTACATATAATCTATTAAAGACATTAAATTAAAAACACAGTAGACTTACCGGTCTGAAGTGAGATGTTGAAATGCTCTCCATCAGTTTGGGAAATTATTCCAAAATGATAAACAGTGCCAGGGTTCAGATCTGATACCTCACAGATAAATCTGTTGCTGTGGGTTTGGATCTGAGAGCAGTTGGTTAACTGAGATCCAGTCTCATGGTTGATCAGAGTGAAAAAACAGAACTGTCCTGCTGATCTGAACTTAATCACTGAGGCGTTTGTGTTAATGCTGGCTTCAGTTAGGTTCACCACACACCTGACCTCTCCCTCTGTAGTTTCAAGCTGAAAGAAATTGAAACATTCAAGAAAAGAAGTTTAACGAACAGTTTGAAATGTAAAACTTCACCTGCCGTTGGACAAACCTGTACACATCTCCCTGTAAGAGTGAGAATCCAAGCAACCCAAATCCAGTAATGTTTCCATGCCAACATCTCGCTATCAGAGCTGGAGAACCTGTGATTTTTAACATTTTTCCTATTAATACACCATAACTCTTCCAAATCAACTTTTTTGCTCCATAAATCACTGCAAACAATCCTGAAGTCCTTTGCAGTTTAACTTAGATTATTTTTAAACTAAAAAGGGTTTCTAAGTCTAATGAGACATGTAAGAACAATTCAATTCCTCTCGCTGTAGCTGACTGTAAAGTCTCTGAAGTTTGCTGCCAGATTTCCACCTTTGCTTCTCTGAAGTTTCTCAGACACTCCACCCTACTGACTTCCTGCTCAACTTTCCCTTTAACACACCCTGCTCATTTATATATGTTTAGAGTTCACACCATTACAGTAATGAAAAGATTATACATAATGTTGCTATAGAAGTGATATGATATTATTATATTTATGCTTATTGCTCATGGCTCTGACTTTCCAAATTTTTCCAAGTTTACTTTAAAAAAAAAATCTGTAAAATACTAAAGGTTAATCAGAAACTGAGGAAAGAAGCCAGTGTCTGAGCTCATTAAGTTGACGGCGAATAAACCCAGCAACCCTGTGGAGGAATCGTATTTCTACCATATTTTTGCTACTGAAACCATGAGTGAGCTCTCGCTTGTTCTCAGTAATTACTATAGGTACTGCTTTTATTCAATTCAATTCAATTTTATTTGTATAGCGCTTTTAGCAACAGACATTGTCACAAAGCAGCTTCACAAAAGTATATAAACTCTGTCAATTTTAAATTTTATCATATTTATTTCCAAACTCTCTAACAAACTTAAATTTTTCACTATTGATGAAGATAAATCCCACAACAACAGCATGAACTGAATTCAGACCTGAGATACTTCTATTTACACTTACAAAACAACTCGAATTTCTGCAAATGTTATTTTCTGTATTTGTGACCATGCTTTCACACCATTGACAAATTTTCAAAGAGACCTAGGATTGAGAAACTAAACACCTCGGAACAGTTCAAGCAACATGAATATGTAAATGAAAGTTTAATGATTGCAAAAGATGCCAAGAGATTTCAAAATAATTTTCTTCTCAACATAACAGTGTTTCCAGCTGAGTACATCAAACCTGTCAAATAGATAAATAGAATCTAACACAAGTGGATGGTGACGCACTGCACTTTAAATGTTTTTTCAGACATTCTGTTGCATGGTATGTTATTTCAGTGGCCTGGTGCTGACAATAATGCCAGGACAATCAGTAAGAACTTTTAAATGATTCATATAATTTCAACCTCATAATAAGACACACATTAAACATGCTTTTAAAATTTTCACAATATAGCATGCTATATCATAAACAGTCAGACTGCTAGTCTTTTATTTATTTATTGAATTTATTGCATCAGTTATTTTAATAGATAGTTAGATAGATAGATTATGCTTCCTGTTTCACTCAATACTGAGACAGTGGCAATGGACTCAGAGTTTTTGACATTTTGTAACTGACCTGAGGAGTGGTGGAGGTGGTGAATAAGGTGGAGGTCACAGTGGCAGCTGGAGTGGTTGTTGAAGGTTCAGTAGTTAGACTCTCAGCAGTCATAGTTGATTCTGTTGCCATTCTAGTATTTGTTGCTCTATTAGCTGTAGTTATTGGGGCAGATGTAGTTGCCTCAGTAGTTGTAGTTATTGGGGCAGTTGTAGTTGCCTCAGTAGCTGTAGTTATTGGGGCAGTTGTAGTTGTCTCAGTAGTTGTGGTTATTGGGGCAGTTTTGGTTCCCTCAGTAGCTGTGGTTATTGGGGCAGTTGCAGTTGTCTCAGTAGTTGTAGTAATTGGGGCAGTTGTGGTTGCCTCAGTAGTTGTATTTTTTGGGGCAGTTGTAGTTGTCTCATTAGATGTGGATATTGGGGCAGTTGTAGTTGTTTCAGTAGTTGTGGTTATTGGGGCAGTTGTGGTTCCCTCAGTAGTTGTAGTAATTGGGGCAGTTGTGGTTGCCTCAGTAGTTGTATTTTTTGGGGCAGTTGTAGTTGTCTCATTAGATGTGGATATTGGGGCAGTTGTAGTTGTTTCAGTAGTTGTGGTTATTGGGGCAGTTGTGGTTCCCTCAGTAGTTGTAGTAATTGGGGCAGTTGTGGTTGCCTCAGTAGTTGTAGTAATTGGGGCAGTTGTGGTTGCCTCAGTAGTTGTATTTATTGGAGCAGTTGTAGTTGACTCAGTAGTTGTAGTTATTGAGGCAGTTGTAGTTGTCTCAGTAGTTGTAGTTATTGGGGCAGTTGTGGTTGCCTCAGTAGTTGTAGTTATTGGAGCAGTTGTGGTTGCCTCAGTAGTTGTAGTTATTGAGGCAGTTGTAGTTGTCTCAGTAGTTGTAGTTATTGGGGCAGTTGTGGTTGCCTCAGTAGTTGTAGTTATTGGAGCAGTTGTAGTTTCCTCAGTAGTTGTATTTATTAGGGCAGTTGTAGTTGCCTCAGTAGTTGTGGTTATTGGGGCAGTTGTAGTTGCCTCACTAGCTGTAGTTCTTGGGGCAGTTATAGTTGCTTTAGTGGTTGCAGTTATTGGGACAGATGTAGTTGCCTCAGTAGTTGTAGTTATTGTAGCAGTTATAGTTTCCTTAGTAGCTGTTGTTATTGGGGCAGATGTAGTTGCCTCAGTAGTTGTAGTTATTGAGCCAGTTGTAGATAGACTTATAGTAACAGCTGTAGAAATGGCAAGAGTAGATGTAGTTACCCTTCTTGCTTTATGAACTGGGGTAATTGTGGTAGACCTGGGAGCGTTGGTTACAGGTGTAGTTGCTTTGCTGGCTGTAGTTATAGAGGCAGTTGTAGTTGGAGCTAAAACAGTTACATGAGTAGTTGTATTTGGAGTTGAAGCAGTTCTATGGGCATTTGTAGTTGAAGCTGCAGTAGTAATACAGAATGTTGCAATTGCTCCAGTTGCTGTAGTTTCAGGCCTTGGTGTAGTTACCTTTTTATAATTTGTTGTAGATTTAGGTACAAGTCCAGTTGTGGTAGTAGTCATGGGATCAGTTGTAAATGTGGCAGTAGTTTGGGGTGCAGGTTTTTTTTGAGTAGCTGCAGTAATGTGTTCAGTTGTAGCTGATGTAGGAGCTGCAGAAGATGTGGTTTCACTCAGTGCTTCAGACATTGTAGGGGCAATTGTGGTCTCATTCATGGTCAATGTAGGGCCAGTTGTTGTGACATTGGGGACAGTTTTGCTTAGTGCTGCTCTAGATGTCACAGAGTGTCGAATTCCTTTGTTATGTGACCGTGTTGTCGTGTGTTTTACAGGATTGATTCTTGTCTGAGCCTCAGCTGCTGAAAACATTTGTGCTGAAATTTCAGTAATTGATGTTGAGAAGTCAGAAGCAGTGGAGGAGATGGAGGAAGAGTTGGAGGAGGCATTAGAGGAGTTGGAGGAGAAGTTGGAATTTGGTGCAGTTGGAGATCTGAAGTGTGTAGTTGCATCCATTGCAGGATGTGATGTCAGTGTATTGCGCCTTTCAGTGGGATTAATTTTAAAATCAGAGGTCTTCTCGTTGCTCTGGCGTGTGTCCTGCAGGAAATCTGAAGCAGCCGTGACATTATTCATCATATTTCTCATTTCAGGAGGGAGCTGCGTGACAGAGATGGCTTCCTGTTTCTCTGTGTTGCGAAGTCCCAACTCAACTGTGTGAGTCAGTTTGACTTTATTATAGGTATCAGTGGTCCTGGTCCTTTTGGTTCTGGTTCTAACTGTGTTGTGGGATGTAACAGGGATCCTCACTGTTGTTATCACTCCCGTGGTTTTAAAAGCTGTTGAAGGACCTGGTGAAGGACACAGAGATGGAGGTGATGATATTGAATATTTGAACTCACAGTTCACAAATAAACACATCACTGTGATGTCTGTGTGTTTAGTCTCACATTTTTTTATTATAATGATAATTACTTGGCAGTTGACAGATTTTAGTGAACAAAAAACAAAGACTTATTAGCTATTTACTTGTTCTTATTTTGTCTTTTGAATTTTTTGTACGTTTCATTTGTTTATTTTTTAGTATTTTTTGTTAATTTGTTTATGTATTTCCACATTTTATTATTATTATTATTATTATTATTATTATTATAACTACTACTACTACTGGTCCAGTTTATAGCCCAATTTCTTTGGCTTCTGATTGAATTTTTTTAAGGTTTTTATCCTGTTTTTCACATCGGAACTCTGAACTCCTGCCACTTAAGAGAAAAAACATTCTATGTTTGAGTCTCATGGGATTCCTTAAGTCTTACATGCATGGACTTCTCAATTAATTAGTTTATCAGTTTATCTACAGAGATAATGATTATCACTAGAAGCTATTATTTAATTTAAAGAATTTCTAAAACATTAATGAACACTCTGTGGCAGGATAAGTTTCTGGTGTGTAACAGTCTGGAGCTTTTCCTTAAACAGCAGTATGTTGGTATGTGTTGAAACTCTCACAGGAAGAATCAGAGTGTACGACATTCCTGTGATGGCCGACAGCCTTGAACACAATGTGTGAGGAAACTGATATCAGAAGCACATCCTACACACACACACACTGTACATGTTCATTTTTGGAGTGTTTTTTTTGTTTTGTAAATATTTGTAACTTTTTACCTTTACTTTTACCTTTACCTTTACCTTTTTACCTAACCCTAACCCTACCTTTTCCTAATTATATATATAAATATATATATAATTAGGAAAAGGTAAAAAGTTACATATTATATATAAAAATTTATTTTGGTGTCTTAACACAGCAAACTCATCTCTCCCTGATGATCTGGACCATTTCTTCAGACAGTTTGACCAGGACAGCAACCAATGCATCAGGAGACTGACACCACAGGGGGCTCCATGATGTGCAGTGATGCTGAACTCGACTTGGGTGAGTTGAGACCTAAGCCAAATCAACCGCACCAAGGCTGCTGGACCTGATAGGGTTCCAGGACAGGTCCTGAAACACTATGCAGGACAGCTGACAGCTGAGTTCACCAGCCTGTTTAATATCTCTTTGGGACAGACCACCTTCTCTCCTTCTGTGTCAAGTCTGCTACAATCATCCAGGTTGCAAAACAGAGAGCTGTCAGGTCTCTGAATGACTATTGCCTGGTGGTCTTGGCCACCATAGTTATGAAGTGCTTTAAGCAACATATTCTAACAAATAAAAAGCAATCTTCCCACTTCCCTGGACCAACACCAGTTTATACTCCCTCTTAACATATGACTGCGAACCCATCCATGATTCCAACATTGTAATCAAGATTGCGGGTGACTCCATCGTGATAGGCCTGATCTCTAACAACAACAAATAAGATTACAGAGAGGAGGTTGAGAACATGGAGAGCTGGAGCCAGGACAACAGCCATGCTCTCAACTCAAGAGCAATGGTAGCTCAGTGGTTAAAACTATTGATCAGAAAGTCATGAGTTCAAATCCCAGCACTGTCAAGCTTAAGTCTGGTGAGGTGAGATGGGCCCGAAGCCAGATCAACCCCAACAAAGCTGCTGGACCTGATGGGTGATTAAGGACACTGCTTATATTAATATCAACTGCTCAGTTGTATAAATGAGATAAGTGGAAGTCACTCTGGATAAGGACGTCTGCTATAAATGTAATGTCAAGGAAAACAAAAGAACTGCCCTTAGACTTCAGGAGGCTGAAACACAAGGGTCATCAACCCATCAGCAACAATGATGAGAGAGTGGAGACAGTTCAGAGCTTCAGATTCCTTGGATTCCATATCAGCCAAGAACACGACAAGCCATCAACATGACAGTGATGTCCAAAAAAGGTCCTCAGAGGCTCAGAGGAGCTGATGTGTGTGGATGTGTGTGTTATAGGCGGGTTCCTACAACAGCTGGTGGTCAACTTCTACAGGTGGATTAAAAGGGTCAGTTTATCATCAAAACTGTTCAACACTGGTAAAAGTCTACAGGATCTGCTGCAGCCACAAAGACATGAATATGTGCAGAGATGCAACCCACCCTGGCCACAGCATCTTCCCCCCTTTGCTGTCTGGTAAGTGCAATGGAGAGTGCACTCTTACTTCCCCCCTTATTTATTCATTTTTTGTTTTGTTTTAGGTTTTTTTGTAGTTGTTTTGTTTCAGAGTGTGTCCCAGCTGGGTTTAGAGAGTTATAGATTTATAAAAATAATTAATAACCTCACACACTGTTGCTTAGTGTCTAACAGTCTTACTCACTCACTCTCTCTCTCTCTCTCTCACTCTCTCTCTCTCTCTGTACCTGAACAGACTGTACCTGTGTGGGAGCAAAGGTATGTGAGCTCCACTTTGTGCCCCGTATACTGGGTCCAGTTGGAGTGTTTGGGTTCGGACCGGACCACCACCCGCTCACCCTGTTTCTTCAGATATAAAGGCAACATCTCCAACCCAAATGTCCCAAACTCATCATAACACATCCATGCAGGGGCAGAGTTACAGGGGCATGTCTTCACCAGGCGGGCGTGAGAGGGCACGCCCATGCTCGAGTTCACCCATAAACACATGGCTGAGTGAGTGTGTTTCAGTTTCCTGTCCACAGTCCAGGTCCAGTCTTGTGATGGGTTCTTCATATCACAGACCTTTAGAAACACATCCACTCTGCCTTGAACCGTCATACACACACCTTTACTCGTGTGTCTGATCAGGAACCCGCCTACAACACACACACATCCACACACATAGTTACCACATTAACACATCTGACTATATTAACACACCTGATCACATTAATGCTTCTGTCCACAATGAGTAAACTCATCAGTATGTTTCTAAAAGTATACACCAATGTAATTGATGTAAATTATTAAATTAACACCATGAGCGCATATACAGTGTCTGCCAGAATTATTGGCACCCTCAATGAAAATGGGCAATATTGTATATAAACTAGGCATTACACATCATGACTCAAAATTTCCACTAAAAAAATATGAGAAACTATTTATCTTTTTTAAATATGTTTTTAGATGTGCCTACCACGTACTTATACATATTTAACATGTTATTTAGATATCTCTAACACACATTTAAATAGAATACACACTGAACTGTGAAGACACTAAACCAAATATTTCAGGTGTCTAATCGCTGTGGGGCGATTCCTCAGCCTCATGCCTTCAGCACATTTTAGCTTTTATTTTTCACCTGATGAAATTAATGTAATGAATGTTTAACACTAAAATGTATGTAATTATACTTAAAAAATTCGTCTCATAAGTTTGAAGAACAAAAATATACATGTATAATATGTTTTTATCAGTAATAAGGACTAATAAATTGTTAATTTAGGAAAAAACTGAAATGATTGCTGAACACACATCAGGTAACAGATATAAAAATACACAAAGCAATCGATAATACTGTTAAACACAATTACAAGAAATTGTTGAGAATGATGATCATTTCAGAAATTGGTGCTCAAAGAGAAAAAAAAATTGCAGTGTGTAAAGATTATGTTCTAATCACAGGTTTATTATCAGTGTATAAATGAGAATGGGATATTTGTAATGTTTGTTCTTTATTACATCATATATTACCATGTTTAGAGGCAGTATAAAAAAACTTCCACAATATACTATATGCGTTTACCTTTTCACTAAATACTATCAGATACACTGAGCTAACGAAATGTGAAACTCAGACAACAAATCATTACTGAATAAACGTAACACATATTTAAATTTACATTTTATAAAAATTAAAGAAAAGTATTTTCTCTATAAGAGAGTTAAATAAATGTTTGTAATTAATTGTGTTTTTTTGGAAAGATGTAATGTAAACATGCTCAGTTTTAACACCACAAATATTCTGTGAAGATGTTTATCACATTTCAGATTAATTTTGCTTATTAAATTAATTTGAGTGTTTCAACACTTAGATATACGTTTTAAAATCCATGTGAATTAAAATAAGATATTTTCAGTCTTAACCTGCTTTTAGTTAACATTTATCACTTAATTTACAATCTTAATACATTATTTGTGATAAACTATGCAATGTTGTTTGAATAATACATTTTCTGAAACACAAATAAAACACAAATAAAACTTTTACTCAAATGAAGAATATTTTTCAGTTATGCATAACTGCTGATCTGCTAATCAAATACTTAAAATTATTTGTAAAGAAGTTCACACCTAAACACATACACATACTGGGAGTCACAGACCTCCTGAGTGGATTAGCATGAGTTATGAAAAGGTTTAAAGTCAGATACACACACAGTAAAAGAGTAGTTGTGTATGATGGTAAATAAAGGAGTTTAATACTCACTGTATGTGGAGAAGTTCAGCAGCATTAATAAGAAGAGTGTGGCTATGTGTGTGTCCATGTTCACAGCTCAGCGGACGAATGAAGGAAGAAAAGCACTGTGAGGAGGAAAGAAGTCAGAGAGCTGTGCTTCCTACTATTCTACTGCTGTGTATCCTTACACACACACGCACACACACACACACACACACACACACACACGAAGAGGCTTCAGAAGTGTGAACTTCAGATAGTATGTAAACAAGTCAAGTCAAGTCAAGTGGCTTTTATTGTCATTTCAACCATATACATGTAATACAGTTTACAGTGAAACGAGACAGCGTTTCTCCAGGACCAAGTGCTACATACTGGACAACAGCTTTAGCGCTGGGGGAGAATGTGCACTCCGATAATAAATACAGAGACATTGGAAAGTATTTTGGTTACAAGGTTACAAGGTGGATCATTTCTGATTATGTTAAATTACAGAAGAGGAGAAGAGTTTTTGTCCACGTGGGTTTCCTCCAGGTTTTACAGTTTCCTCAGAAAAAACAGGCAATATGTGTGCTGGCTATACTAAATTAGTATGTAGACATGAATGTGTGTGTGCTTAAGTGTATTCTCATGGTGCCCTGCAAGGTGTCCAGTCTGGGGTGAATTCTCCCAACTTATGCTCAATAGTTCAATTCAATTAAATTTTATTTGTATAGCATTTTTAACAATGGACACTGTAACAAAGAAGCTTTACAGAAATCTGGATATAAAATTTACATTTGAATTTATTCCTTATAAGTAAGCCAAAGGTAATATCACTAGAACAGCCTTCTTTCATCTTAGAAATATTGCTAAGATAAGAAATATGATGTCACTGCCTGATGCAGAAAAATTAGTTCA
>JAQQZR010000002.1:23981110-24000294 GCA_030068235.1 Notoglanidium macrostoma
CCGCGTGCAGCGTTTAAACACCAAAAATTAAAAAGAGAAAAACCACGTTCTCCAAAGAGAAAGAAGAAAAAAGAAAACATAGCAGAAGGAAAAAAGTAAAAAACACTGCAGGAAATAAAATAATAGCGCAGAAGTACTAATGAAAAAATGGCAAAAACACGTATAACAAAAACGCCAACAACGGCTAAAACCACATGTCACAAAGTACAAAGAAGCACTTTAGAAAGCCAAGATGAACAACTTGTACTGATTGCACTGTCATCAGCAAAGGCCAGAATAGTTCTATAGATATTTTTGCAGGAATCAACAAAATGTTTAACAGTTCTCCTCTGACACCTTCTTAGGAAACCTGTTTTAATTTTTTTATATTTTTTTAACAACAAAATAGAAAATATTTATCTGCAGTTTCAGCAGTCTTCCTTCCTTGCAAATGAGCCTGTCTTAATCCTTTCTTCTGTCACAAGCCCACTGTATGATTTCACAAATGCTGAGGAGAGTTATGTTGCTAAGCTGATTAAGGCATCAAAAGCTGCCACCTGACACCTGGACCTGATACCCAACATGTATTCCTACATTGTGCCTACTTAAAATCAAGGCCATCAATGTTTTTGCCTACTTCTGTCTGTGTTCTCAACAACTGGAATCTGACTGCAATCACACCACTTCTTAAAATGCCTGGACATGACTCCCAGGAGCTCAGTACCCATAGATCAATTTATAAACTGCCCTTTCTTGGAAAGCTACTCTAGCATACTGTAGCAGCTCAGCTTAATGATTACATAGCCAGAAATGACCTGTTCAAGGTATTAAAGTCTGGGTTAATGCCAAATGACAGTAGTGAATCTTCCCTCATCAAGGTAACAAATGTCCTGCTGATTGCATCAGACTGGGAGTAGCTGAATATACTTGTTCTTCTGGACTTCATTGCTGCTTTTGGTACAATAGCACATTAAGGTTCTTACAGGTACTGTTTTTTCCTGGTTTAGATTACATTTCTTTTAGAGACAACAATTTGTTTTAATTGATAGGTTCAGGTCTGACTTGTCTCACCTCTCCTACAGTGTTCTTCAAGGCTAACCCACTTTTGTTCAAAGCGTCGGTGTCACATTAGACTCCACACTCTAATATCAACCACACTTTAAAAACATTACTAAAAGTGCTAATGGGCCAGAGGAACTTTTTCACTGTTATTTGAACTTTTGGAGGAAGTACCCCATTTTGTGTGTCTGCACTGCAGAAACTGAGAATAATCATAGAATCTAATAATCTTAGAATGCTGCTTTTAGGGACATTTTTAGCTCATGCATCAGGGTAGGAACTCTACTAGCACAACAGGAACTATGAGTGACATAAGTGTACAGTGAGTGGTTTGAACCATTCCATTCAATTCCATGAACCAATGTAGCACTGGCAAGTGGCATATTTAAATATTTATGTAAAACGCTAAGGAGCCCTGCTCAAGACACACACAAAAATTATTGTTTATATGGAGGTCACATCTTACTAATTTGTTCCCACAATATCTATACATTCCCAGTTTAGTTAAATTGTGGGCACGTTTTTAGTGGCTCTGTACTTGCTGTAAACAACAGCTCTTAATGTTAGCATTAAAAAATTAAGGGGAAAAAAAAATAAAAAATAGGTCGACAGTGAAGTATAGGCTTTACTGAGCTTATATGCGACTGAGGAAAAACAAGATGTTCAAGCGAAATATATAATTCTTAATTAAACTAGATGTTCTTGTCTGTGTGCTCCTCCATTTTTTTTCTAAGCTATCGTGTAAGAAAACCAGCAACTGTCAGCCAGCTTATGTCTCTTCAGCATTCCTACTGACGGTGCAAATGCAAACTGAAAAAAAGGCCCTTTAAGGTGTGTAGTTCTCATTGGAGCTCACCAGGAGGTAGTTCCGCTCAATCAGTCCATAGAACTGTTTGGTCCAAAAGCACCTTAAGGCACCTTTCCTTCACTTTAGGTACATTGCCAGGCTTTGTCACTCCTTTTTTCTCTCTTTCTCTTTCTCTCATGAATGAGATGCTCATTCATGCTTTTGTTACCTGCAGGCTCGACTACTGCATTGCTGTTCTTTAGACACTCCCAGTGCAGGATATTAACAAACTACAGTATGTGTAAAATCCAGCTGTTAGGATTCTCACCTGCACAAGTGGGTGTGACCACATCACACCCATACTCCAAATGTTACACTGCCTCCCACTTCCCTTTCATATATAGTACAAGCTTTGTTGTGAATAATGTAATGTGGATGTTAAGAAAAATATCATCCCTGTGTTAATGCATCTACTACAAGTTCGTAGTTGAGATTGTTTACTGATATGTTAAAATAAAATAATAAATAAAATAAGGAAATCGAGAGTAATAATCAGTAGAAAGCAACAATTTGGTGAAATATATGAAATTAAGAGTCATAATAAAACAATGTCTGTAAATTCTGACTCGACATCTTTTATATGGTGTTAATGTTTCAGACTGATCGCAGTGGAAATGGGGAAAATCCACTCGATAAAGCCGAAGTCCAGCTCATCTGTAGAACCTGTGCTGTGGTCAAAACTGGATAATTATCTGAAATTATTGCAGAATTTGGAAAATAACGATGAAATGTTACAGCAAGGGTAAGAATACAAACCATCTACACTATGGAATATCTCAGACAGAAAGTGATTTAACTCTAAACTGTATGATAATAACTTACAAACACTAACTTATAACTACAAGTTTGCTGGTGTTTAGTTTAACAGTTGTCTTTTAAACTAAAACTTTCTGGGAAGCTGTGAGCAACCAGAGGTTAGAAAGTGTATTTTACTGCATGACGTTGGTTATAAATATTTCAATGTCTTGTGTAACAGTAGCCATGCTGTATATTGCAGTGTATGGGGCTTGGAAAAAGCAGATTTTGAAGCACACATTTTTTAAAGCACACATGGGCAGCACATCAATCTGCGATGCTGATGTGGAAGAGAGAGATGTTGGTTCTGCTGTTGATTTCTTTTCTAAAGCAAAAACTGATAGGAGATAGCGAAGGGGTGATATTTCTGTGTTTCTGTAGAACTTGTTTGTGATGCTGTTTACACAACAGCTTGTAAACATACACAAGACATCTTGCTTTGTCAAAATCTCTTTTTTTATCTGACTTATAGCTCCAGCTTTAGTCTCAGATTTACAGGCTCCACCCACGGCTCATATAAAGTGTCTCATATCTGTTGTTTTCTCTTTTCACAAGTGTCACAATTTGTAATTCGATTGGCTCTTCACACTTCTGCATGTCAGATTCTGATGGATTTCAGAAGAAGTGATATAACTCCTTTTATATGTATAATATTAGCTCTTGATGATGTTCAGTTCACAGTTGGACATTCCCAGTGTGGATGTGTTAATCAATGAGACGGAGGAGCTGAAGAGACACTTAAGCAGTGTGGAGTCTCCAATAGTGCTGTGTCACAATGACCTGCTGACCAAAAACATCATCTACAACTCAGATGAAGGTGAAATTACCTCTTCATGTGCAGTATTCAAAATACAAATGGACCACGTCAAACTGGGATAATCCATTTTCAGGACAAAAAATACAAGAGTAAAAAAAACTGAACAAACATGGAAATAAGAAACAAAGGTTTGGACTTAAACACAAAATAAAGACTTCACAAAAATACTACAAGACAAATAAACAGACAAACAAGTTAGGGAATAAACACAGAACAGGTGAACACAATAAGACAACAAACCAATGACAGGACAGGGCAGAAACAGGACTAGAACAGAATCCGCAATTCATGCTGAGACAGGGAACACATGACATGCACAGAATTTGTTGATAAAAAAATTAATTGGTACTAAAATTTTCCTAAAGGAGGAGAAGAAACCATGCCCACTTTTAAATCACAACATAAATGAAATTACAGCTCAGCTCTTTAACAGAATCACTGAGGAAACATAAGGTTACAGAACAGAGCTAACCATAAACTAATCCTAAACACCTAATAAATCTTTACATTTCTTCATAAAACATTGACTTATGTTTTTCTGCTCACAGGTGTAGTTAAATTCATCGACTACGAATACACTGACTTTAATTACCAGGCGTATGATATTGGAAATCACTTTAATGAATTTGCAGGTGGGTTTTTATTCACACACAAAAATGTGAAATGTTCTTGCTGTAAGTCCATATGAATATGTTTTATTGTCTGTAGGTGTGAATAATGTGGATTACAGTCAGTACCCAAGCTGCGAGCTGCAGTGGGACTGGCTGAAGTCTTACCTACAGAGTGTAAGCATCAACAGCCGAGTTGACTCACAAATCACTAAGAGAGAAGTGAACACTCTGTATGTCCAAGTCTGCAAATTCTCACTGGTGAGTGATAACAATTTGTGAGGCATTAATATCTTTTTCTGTGAGGTTTTAAAAAAATTTTTTTTGTCTCTCTGTGTGCCCAGGCGTCTCACCTGTCCTGGGGTCTGTGGTCTCTGCTACAGGCCAAATATTCCACAATTGACTTCAACTTCTTAAAGTCAGTTTTTTTCAAACATTTAAAAGCTTAATTTCCTGCATGCATGGAGTGAAAAACAAGATATAAACCCAAAAATACCCCAAAAAAATTCAGCCAAAAATAAAATGTCCACAAAGTTCCTTTGTTTATACTGCTGCTACATGGCTAATGTTGCTGACATAATGGAAGTCTGTAGCCTCCAGTTTAGCATGTTCATATATCTGCATCTCAGAGTGACATCTCATACTCGTTCATATTGTCACATAAAGAAGATATTTCACACCTATATAAAGGGCATATGCGTGTGTGTGTGTGTGCGTGTGTGTGTGTGTGTGTTTCAGATATGCCACTGCTCGATTCAGCTACTACTTTAAGAAGAAGGAGGAGTATTTAGGAATGACGCTTCCTTAATAGCTGAATTATTAACTTTTTATTTTCAGCATTTTGAGTGGAAAATAAACTCCAGAATAAATAATAAAATGATTTTATTTTAGTTTTTAATTGTGTAAATGTTCAATATCCCTGAAGATATCAGTTTTGGAAGAAATGAAATATATCATGTCAGCAAAAAAATTAAAATCAACAGAGCCGAGTCATGAAGTTATCAGGAACCTCAGTCAGGATGATTTTCTTTAATTCTGGAGTTGGAGATGATCAGAGACTCAGAAAGCAGGTCATGACAAGAATCAAAACTGAAAAAATGGAATTATTGGATTATCGGAAGGTGTGTAACTGACACGCTGCAGCAGCAGGGGCACACAGGAGTAATGAAGCGCTGTGAGCAGAGCTGACTTCAGAATGTGCTGCCAGATCTGAGGAGTTCCTGTCGATCTTGAAATGTGAAAATGTAAAATTAATAACATAAAATCTTTATCCTAGTCAGTCTGTATTCTTGCCTCACACTAACTGCCAAGATCCACCACCCTAAAATGGTGCTTACTGAAAATGTATTTAAAAAGTTTCTGAAAAAATATTAATACAGAATTTATTAAACTAAAATGTATTAATGTAGACTTTATTTCTGCCTCACGAACATGATCACATGCTGCTATTCTTCTTTAACTATAAAAAAAAAAACAAATGTAAAATTGTAATTGTAAAATTTCTCAACAGTTTGTGTGTGTGTGTGTGTGTGTGTGTGTGTGTGTGCGCGTGTGTGTGTGTCTGCTATTCTACAGACCTCAATGCAGCATGAATCATTTTACATTTAAATCTTTGGGAAAATTTGACAATTTCTTTTTTATTACATGCACATTTCTCCAAAATATTTTTCTAAAATCTTGTAAAGTTTGTTAATTTACATCAACATTATGAGCATTTACGAATGTCAGAAATGTTACAAATATTGTGTGTGTAAAAATTTTAAAAATTGAAAAAGAATTTATAATTAAATATGTAAATCATTAGAAACACATTGCTCTGTAACTGCAGCATGTTACTTCCCATTTAGTGGTGTTTACACTGAGGGTTCTAGCAAGAGGAACACAGGGCTCTAATTGCATTTATTGGGGTTTACAATCAGCAACACAGATTTCTAACACAAAAACATGGGTTCTACCACAGATTTCACTCATTCACCTACCAAAGGTAACTAGTAATAGTTTAGTTTTCTTTATAGATCTTGTTTTGGGTCCTTGGTCTGGTTCTCTTCTATTTTTAGTTCTGTGTTTTTTGTTCAGATGTACTGTTGGCTCTTGTTCAGGGGTTCTAGTTCTTTTTCTGATGCTGGTTCTGGTTCTGTTTACTTTTCTGGTTGTAGATGGTGTTCCAGTTCTAAGCTTATAATATTAATATTCATTGGTAAGAGAACTGAACAATGCTGAAAAAGCAGCTTTGTTAGCATTAGCACTGTAGCACTCTGTGTGTGTGTGTGTGTGTGTGTGTGTGTGTGTGTGTGTGCGTGTGCGTGTGCGTGTGGGTGTGTGTGTGTGTGTGTGTGAGTGTGAGTGAACGGGAAGCAGCTTTAGACAAAACTCTCCTCCATGTTGGAACAGAGCAGAAACGAGTCAACAAGCCGTGGCTTAATGAGCTGCTGATGATCCGCCGGGTCGATACTGTCAGAACATCCAGTAGCCAATCGCCTTAAAGCAGCCTACACACACACACACACACACACACACACACACATTTGCATACACTGTTAAGCATTACCAGCAGTTTATCTAAAGGTAAATGATTGCTGTATTGATATTAATATTAATCACACACACACACACACACACACACACACACACACACACACACACACTGTCTTCCTACCAGACAGGCCACCAAAACTGAGTCACTGCTGTTTCTCTCAGCTGGAGATTTACACAGCTCGATGAGACGTGGCACAGCTTTAAAAACAAAAACGATACTTACTAGAGTCCTGTATTCCCAAAATATTATATTCCAAACATCACGTACTCCCAAAGTCCCATATCCCAAAAGTGAATTCATAAAGTTCTATATTCCCAAATTGCTGTATTACCAAAAGTCCTGTATTCCCAGTCTGCAGTTTCCATTTTACATTTCTGTCATTTGGCAAATGCCCTTATCCAGAGCGACTTACATACATCTTATTTTATACAAGTGAGCAGTGAAGGTTAAGGGCCTTGCTCAAGGGCCCAGCAGTGGTAACTTGGCAGTGCTGGGATTTGAACTCACGACCTTGCGATCCAACGGCATAACCACTCAGCTACCACAGACCGGTGACGTGGGATGACGTGCAGTGGTGTGTCTGTAATTTTATTAATATTTTTGACTTGTGTTTTATCAGTGTACCTCGCAACTCGATGGCAGCCTGAGCAATGTCGGGATCTCGGCTTAACCGTGCGAGTGTTACTGCAGCTTTCTGCTGAACTCGTTCACACGCAGCGCCCTCTGATGGACTGGAGGAAGACGGTTTCTCCCCTAGCAGCACCAACAGACGTTCCAATCCTTCAGTATACACACACACACACACACACACACACACACACACACACACATTCATTATTCATTATTTATTACTCACAAACATGCTGTATTAATCAAATAGGTCATGTGAGGTTTACATGGTTAAACATCACATGTGTGTGCAGACATTTATATTTTAGTTTAAATTTAATTAGAAATTTATGTTTTAGTTTACTTTAAATTGTTCTTTATTTTTCTTTACCATTCTCCTGTAAGACCTCTGATGCAGTTTGTTCCAAAACAGACAAATTGGCCAAAATGGTTACAACCTGCAGAGAGCAAAACAACAAAAATAAGCCAAAGTGAAAAATATTAACATGCTGGATTACAGCTTCAACAAAATTAAAGCTTCAATAAAACCACAGCTATAAGAACCTCTTCATGCTGGATTTAATTTACACTTATTAATTTAAATTAATTTACTGGATTTAATTTAATTTACATTATAATTACTGTCACAAAATCATTGCACATTTATTTTGACATTTGTCACTTAATGTTTACATTTGACTGAATCGAGTGGCCTATAAATAGGATGGAGAGTTTAAATTTTCTCTGCCATATGAAAATAACAAAAACTATTTTTAATAAAATATAAATATTTTAATAATCTAATATTAAAAAATAATAATTTGCTATGTCTTTCTTGCTGGTGTTGTTGTTTTGTGTATGTGTGTGAGAGAGACAGAGAGAGAGGCTGCATCCCATTCCCCTTATTTTTTCACAGTCCCTCGCTCGCTCCTTTACACCTCAGATGTTCTCCAAAATCCAGATGATGAAGTGTTGTCTTGTCCCCTAATGGACTGAGGGCTAATTTACACTGAAATCACCCCTGCTTTGGAGGTGTGCTGAAGTCTATTTGGGAGCAGACTTTGTGGAAGCGAATTTCAATCTTGGTGACACCACTCATGATGAAAACACTAGTTAAAAGGAGAATTGGAAAAACAGAGGCATAATTTTTTGTTGCATGTTTCGAAGATGTCCAAACCAACATTTAACTGTAAGATAATTGTATGATAGTTGTTTTTTCATAATTGTGCTAGAGTCGTCAGTCTGCCACATTTTTGCTGAAATGTTTGTTAATTGTTGGTTTAAATAATCTTTAGTTAGATCTTTTTGCTTATTACAAAGAAGTTTAGGTTGACTTGGGTAAGCCAAGACACATTTAACAGTGGACATAAAAGCATTTAAATCGCCACCTTTTCAAAACTTTGTGCCCAAGTCGCTTCAGTAATGATGTTGTATATAACAGGTGGAGCATCAAGGTTACAAGGGAGTCCTGATACCACTTTTTTTACTACTTCACTTACTCCACCACTCCCGTGATGGCTTCATGAAACTTCTTACGGAGTGAGGGAGCGAGCAAGGGAGTGTGCAAAATAAGGAAGTGGGTTGCAGCCTGAGCGAGACCTGGTCTTTAGAGTAAGGGGTGTCAACTCGCTGGCGGTCTCTGCAGGCCTGGAGGAGGATGTGCACGGCATTCAGCTGCAGCAGGATCTCACACGCCAAACTGTCAAAGAAAGTGATGTTCGCCAGAGCAGCCGAGGCTAAGAGGAACACCTCACCACATGATGCAGTCTCACACAGCTCTGCACACACACACACACACACACACACAATCATCATCATCATTTTATGATAGAATACAATAAAATTAGAATTAATTTAATAAAATACAATTAAAATAACAATAATAATAGAATGAATAATAATGATAATATGATCAGTAATAGATGGCAGTATAAAGGTGATGATTAGTAATAAAGGTATTTGTCCTAACTGATGAGGGCAGAGACGATGTCCTGCATGCTCTCAATGAAGCTGGACAGGTGGTGTGTGTTGGAGTGGTGAGGAGATGTGATCTGAGCTACAACAGCGGCCGCTTCAGCTCGAGCTGCTTCTGTGCAGCCTTCATCAGTCAGAATATCAGCCAGACACAATACGCCATCCACCTACACACACACACGCAAACACACACACACACACACACACACACACACACACACACACACACACACAGAAAAAGGTTCCTCTATGGTTTGCTGGTGAGTGTACTGGTTCACCTACTTTCTGAATGTTGGTTTAATTTTGGGGAAAAATAACTACATTTTGAAATCTGTTGTGTTTCTCTTGTCTCATCTGATGATATTTGTTTGTTTATAGAAATAGCTGAGGATCACACAATTGTTATTTAGGCCCTGAAAAATAAAAAGGGTGTACTTTCTTTTTCCCATGACTATATTCTAGATCATCTAATTCATTGTGATTTTATTTTTGGCCAGATGGGGACGTTGTTATACAAGTTATCAAACGACCGGTGTACAATTACAGACTTGCTGCAGTGCACAACATTAAAACTCAAATTCACACTCATCATCATCATCGGATCAAAAATTACACAGATTACACATCTGTTTCACCTAATATCAACTTTTGTGTTAATAATGTGATAATACAAATTTACACTTAACAGCCAATGATTTTTTTAATAGTTAATGAAATAGGATTTTCTCTTAGTTGTATGATTTATTAGACACTAAAAATAAAGGTAATAAATCATAAAAAAAACTCTAGACCTGAGGAGACAGTAAACACCTGAGGAGAATTTATTTGATTATCTATTATTATCATTCTTCTAAAAATGGATCTGTTTGTATACTTTAAATGATTAACTAATTACGATTGATTTTTTATAATTATTTTGGATTTTCACCTGAAATGTTAGAATAATTCTTTGTTGTTATTATTATTATTGATATAAAATAATATAAAATAATTTATATTTATTTGTTATATAATAATGTAATAAAAAATACAAAATAAAATATTGAACCAATCTGTAACATGGTCTAAAGAGTGATGGACCTAATTTACACCATCTGGATGGGAAATGTACAAATTGTCCTCACAGATAAAAAAAAAAAAGCAATGAAGTAATATTTTTTGGTAAGAGGTTAAAGTAAAAAATTCATATTGACAAGTTATTTAGAGTTAAAATATTTCTGATATAAAAGCGTACTTTGATATAAAATCTATAACCCAGTCGCTGTTATGAGCTTCTCCTTTCCAACAGGTGTGTTTTTCAGGCTTGCTGCTCTCAGCTTCACTGTCGTCCTCCCATGGGTGAAATCTCAGGGTTTTTTATTTTTAGAGGTTTCTGACGGCAGCCAGCTCCTTGACTCAACACACTACTGAAAAAAACCCATTTTCAACCAAACCTGAGACTTACAGCACTTATAGCATTCTGAGTTATTCAGCCTGAAACTTTATCAGCTCAGATTCTCTAATTAGTAAGATCAGAAAATAATGAATGACGTTAGGCCATTTAGAGTGCACAGGTACCAAATCCTCAGGTAACTGCAGAATTACAGTCTTATTATTTTCTATTTTACAATGAGTTAACAAAATGTGTGTGTGTGTGTGTGTGTGTGTGTGTGTGTGTGTGTGTGTGTGTGTGTGTGTGTGTGTGTGTGTGTGTGTATGTGTGTGTGTTGCTGTACTTTCTCCAGTTGGTTGATTCCCTCCTCCACGCAGCAGATGGAGGCGACAGTCCTGAGTGCAGGAGCGTATAAAGAGCTGAAACAGTCCTGCCTACAGATCTTCAACAGAGCTACGACTGCACCTTCCTGTATACACAGACACACACACACACAGACACACAGTCACAGTAGGTTTATATTTAGAGAATGGATATAAAGTGCAGTGTGAATGCTGTGTGTGTTGTTACTTTGGCGATGATGCTGCAGAGCTGCGGTCCATCCTGAGTGAGTGACAGCAGGTTACCGATCGCATTCTCCATGAGGAACACATCATCTGACTCCTCAACCTGCCTGATCAGGACCTGCTCACAGGACACACACACAGTTATAACAAACATATGATAGAAAATATTATAAAACCAACAGTATAAACTAAATTCACTAATTTCCTCTTACAAATCATTAACTGGTGTAATAGATCCCTTTTCTTAAACAAACTTAAGCTCTCCTGGCATTGGTCATATATTGAAATCCTATGAACTAGTAGTTGTCAAACTGCTCATTAAAATACCTGACCTTGGCCCATCTCATCTGTGTAACTACAAGAAAATATTAAATCTCTCCTTTATCTCCAAGATCCTAAAAAAGGCTGTAGCACAGCAGTAATGCTCATACCTACATAGGAATAATATTCATGAAATCTATCAGTCAGGATTTAGACCCCATCACTTTAATCACATGCTATCAACATGCAAATCCCACAACAGGCTGAGACATCCTGCCTAAAATACTCATTGTCAGTCACAATGAGTGGGAGGTTGCCCACTGACTGGAGATCCTCTGTTTTCTTGACATTAACTACAAGACTGTGTTCTTCACACTATGCTACAATGTTGGCAATCTCTGTAGAATAATGCTGAATGTCTTTGTCCATGCAGAAGGGGAAGAATGGCCGTGTTGCCAGAAAATATTTACAACAATATTTCTGGGATGCTGACTTCTGTATTTATTAGTATACAAAGTGAATATGGAGCTATGGAGCTGGTGTTGAGGAACCAGGAGAGGTTCTCCGCCAGGTGAACACCAAGGAATTTGGTGCTCTTGATGATCTAAACAGAGGATCCATCGATGTTGAGTGGAGAGTGGTCGCTCCATGCTCTTCTGAGGTCAACAATCATCTCTTTGGTTTTCCACTTTCAGAGACAGGTTGTTGACTTTGCACCAGTCCGTTAGCTGCTGCACCTCCTCTCTGTATGCTGACTCATTGTTCTTGCTGATGAGACCCACCACAGTCGTGTCATCGGCGAACTTGATGATGTGGTTTGAGCTGTGCGTTGCCACACAGTCATGAGTCAGCAGAGTGAACAGTAGTGGACTGAGCACACAGCCTTGGGGGGCCCCAGTGCTCAGTGTGGTGGTGCTGGAGATACTGTTCCCAATCCGGACAGACAGAGGTCTCTCAGTCAGGAAGTCCAGGATCCAGTTGCAGCAAGAGGTGTTCAGGCCCAGCAGGCTCAACTTCCCAATCAGGTGCTGAGGAATGATTGTGTTGAATGCTGAACTGAAGCCTATGAACAGCATTCGTACATATGCGTACTTGTTGTCCGGGTTTGTGAGGGCCAGATGTAGGGTGGTGGCAATAGCACCATCCATAGACCGGTTGGAGCAATAGGCAAACTGCAGGGGTCCAGTGAGGGAGGCAGCAGGGACTTGATGTTCCACATGATGAGCCTCTCGAAGCACTTCATCATGATGGATGTGAGTGCAACGGGACAATAGTCATTGAGGCAGGACACCGAAGACTTCTTTGGCACAGGAACGATGGTGCTGGCTTTGAAGCACTTCGGGACGACAGCAGTGCTCAGGGAGATGTTGAAGATCTGCCAGTTGGCCTGCACATTCTCTGAGCACTCTCCCAGGGATGTTGTCTGGTCCAGCTGTCTTCCATGGGTTAAGTCTGTGAAGAGTTTTCCTCACATCAGAAGTGGTCAGACGCAGCACCTGGTCGCTGTGAGAAGGGTTGGTCTTCCTCACTGTTATGTCGTTCTGTGCATCAAACCATGCAAAGAAGTTGTGTAGCACATCTGGCAGGGAGGCATCACTATCACAAGCAGGTGTAGTTGTCCTGTAGTCAGTGATGGCTTGGATGCCCTGCCACATGCGCCATGTGTCGCCGCTGTCCTGAAAGTGGCTGTGGATTCTCTGGCCGTGTGTGCGCTTTGCTGCTCTGATGACCCAAGACAGTTTGGCCCTCGTTGTTCTTAGGGCCGCCTTGTCACCTGCTCTGAAGCTGGAGTCACGGGTCTACAGCAGCTCACGCACCTCTGCAGTCATCCACAGCTTCTGGTTTGAGCATGTAATGATGGTCTTGGAGGCAGTGACGTCATCTACACACTTGCTGATGTAGCTGGTCACTGATGATGTGTACTCCTCCAAGTTGATGTTGTCGCCAATGGTTGCAGCCTCCCTGAACATATGCCTGTCAGTGTGTTCAAAACAATCCTGAAGAGCAGAGATGGCTCCTGCTGACCAGGTTCTCACCTGCTTCAGAACCTGTTTGGTGCCTCTGACGAGAGGTCTATATGCTGGCATTAGCATAACAGAGAGTCTAATAATAGTCTGAGTAGCCGAGGTGGGGGCGGGGCTCCATGCGGTACGCGCCAGGAATGTTTGTGTAAACAAGATCTAGTGCATTTGTCCCTCTCGTTGCAAAGTCCACATGCTGATGGAATTTTGGGAGCACTGACTTGAGATTTGCATGGTTGAAATCTTCGATGACAATAAACAGTCTATCCGGGTGTGTATTCTGCGACTCGCTAATATCCCTGTACAGCTCACAAAGTGCATCTTTAGCATTTGCACTGGGGGGAACGTACACTCTGACAATGAGCACGGTGGTGAATTCCTAAGGTAAATAAAATGGCCTGCATCTAACAGTCACAAACTCCACAAGCGGTAAGCAGTAACTAGAAACTAGCACAGAGTTCTTGCACCATTCCGTTTGGATGTAAACACACAAGCCACCACCGCGAGTCTTAACGCACAGAGCTGCTTTTCTGTCGGCACAAAATGCAGTGAACCTGGCTAGCTGAATGGCGGTGTCCGGGACTCTGTCACTGAGCCATATCTCTGTGAAAACAAAGATGCAAAAATCTCTAAACTCGCACTGGGTAGTCCGCTGAAGTCTAATGTAGTCCAGTTTATTGTCCAGGGAGCAGACATTGGATAGCAGAATAGACGGAAGAGCCGGCCGGCTAGGATTAGCTCTTAGCTTAGCACAGACTTCCGCCCATTTGCCACGCTTCCACTTCCTCGCACACCGCTTGCGGCAGACCCTCCCTCAGCTGCTAGCATCAGGCGACACCGAGGTCTGGAGGCCTGGTTTCCGCAGCAACCCGCGGTCGTGTAGCGTCTCCAACAGGTCATCCTGCAGGCCAGTTTTTAAATGTTCCTTAATGTCCAGCAACGTATGGCGTGGGTAGACATGAACACCGTTTGTTTCTGGATCCATATGCAGTAGGAGTCGCGCCAAGAAACAAAATAGCGTAAAATAGCACCATTTTGGACCCGGAGTGGCTGCTGCGTGCTACTGCCATGCCGCCATCTTGGAACCATCTAGTAATTCAAATTAAAGTGAATTACTATTTGGTTGCATATCTCTTATCTTGCAGTAACTGCATCAAGCCGGTGGCCCTCTGACATCACCAAACTTCTTTATTTATGATGCTTTTCCAGGTTTGTAGCACAGCTTCTTTCAGCTGTTGTGTGTTTTGCAGCGTTTCTCCATTCAGTCTCCTTTTCAGGAGGTGAAACGCTCAGTTGGGGTTAGGTCTGCTGAAGAAGTCCTTTGTTTTGTTGGAGTGTGATTTAGGTCATTGTGTTGCTTCATGATGAAGTTCCTACCATTTAGATTGGATGCATTTCACTGTAAATTGGCAGACAGAATGTTTCTGTAGACTTCTGAATTTATTCCACTGCTACCATCATGAGTTCCATCATCAATAAAGATTAGTGAGAATGTTCCAGAAGCATCCATGTAAGCCCCAGCCCTGACACTACCTCCACCATGCTTCACCCATGAGCTCGTATGTTCTGGATCCTGAGCAGATCCTTTCTTTCTCCACACTTTGGCTTTTTCATCACTTTGATAGAGGTTATTGTTGGTTACAGAACATTTGAAGCTCATCTATATTTCTCTGTGAATTCCAAATTGTCATATTGGCTATGCCCAAAACTTGTGCAGTGGTTCTAGGTAATTTTCCCTCTTTATTCATCTTCAAAGTGGCTTGCTTTTGTCCCATAGTCAACTCTGTGGTCTTCATTTTGGCTTATCCTTTTTAACAACTAATGTAAGCTGCATATATTACTTCTGGGTATAAATATTCTTAAACAGGGTGTTAGTTTCCACTGCTGTGCTGAGTACACATAGCTATATGTTTTCCTTTCAGAAAAATCTGTGATCTTACTTGTATTTCATTGGCTAAGGCCATGTCAATCATTTGGCTGAATGAATCACTGACATCTGTGAGGATCTCATGAATGGCCTCCTTCATGGACTTGAGGAAATATTCATCATCTGTGTGAAGACACCTGAAGAATGCACACATACACTTTGTTCTCACATTGTGTTATTGACAGTTCTCTGTAGAACCAATTATTCTGTACATTTTATTTCATGTTGTGATGCAGTTGTTATGGGTTCCTCACCTCTCAGTGATGACAGTGAGCTCCATACACTTCTCCAGCAGAGTGGCTTCATACTGCAGCAGAGGCACAAGACACAGAGAACATTTAGAGAATATTTACACACATCTAGGACATGTACCACTTGGTCCTTCCTGACCTTCTGCATGTGTGTGTTGTTGGTTCTGTGAGCACTGCACTCGTGCACCAGTGAGCGGACGTGGCAGTTGGCTCTGACGGCGGTTCCGTGTACACGCTGCCATCGTCCTTTCTCTAGACGCTGGAACATCTTGCCCAGCTCAGTGCTGACAACCAGTGCCCTCTTCAGGAGAGTCTGCAGGTTGTCTCGTGTCACATGATCACCGGCCACACCTACCCCGGGGATGATGAGTTCACCTGAAGTGTCCTCATCCACACCCAGTGTCTTGGACTGCAGCACACACATACACTCCACCTCAGTCATGTGACGCAGATCCTCCATCCAACGCTGAACTGAGTCCACCTGGATCACATGCACCCTGACATACACACACATACACCCCCCCCCACACACACACACACAATCACACACACACACACATATATATATACACACACACACACACACACAGACATTCACACATGAACTCCTTAATAGGCACATAATTAAATACTTGGGCAATAAAATTATGTTAATTCTTATTAATTGGATCACATTAAACAGAATTTATTTGAGTTTTTATAAATTCATCCTTTAGGAGTTCTGGAGTTCTGGAAGAGTTTAGGAGGAGATATAGAGTTATGGAGGAGTTATGGAATTTTATTTATTTTTATTTTATGTTTATTTGAGGTAACAGTAGAAGCATCAGTAATACAGTCCTACTTTTTCAATTACAGATTTATTTCATTTTGATTGTGAACTTTTTCAAGTGATTAGATATGAAATTACAACCAAATATCTTTATATTCAGCACATTGTACAGAAATATGTGAAAATTGATATGAAACATGGCAGATGAAAATCCTGGGCTAACTTTCCCAGGAGTGTTTAATGTGATTCTTGTTCTACCATTTAATGATGATCTTTGTGCAGTGATGCTTTTGGGAAAATGTTATTCATAAATACAAACAATCAGATTTAATTAAATTGAACTGAATAGAATTCTGACCCACTGTCCCGTCTGTTTCCCGCAGAGACACCGTCCCACCCCGCATCCAACCCACCCCGCCCCATCTCTTCCCCACCCCACCCTGCCCCGCCCCACACTGCCCCATTGAGGGACTGTCCTGACTACTCTGTTCTGATTCAACACAGAGGTTCTGACACATTCCAAACATTCACTACATCGATATATATGTATGAACATATAAATGTATAAGGGTATAAGTGTATAAATATAAATGTGTGTGTGTTTGTCCACTTGTATTTGTACTTGCTACACATTGAGGACTAGAACATGTATTTAAATAACAGAGTGATGACATTTTGTCTGGTCCACACTTCAATGGGCTGTTTGAGGGTTAAGACCTGTTGTTAGTGTTCAGATTAGAGTAAGCTGTAGGTTAATGTTAGGGTAAAGAGCTGGGAGTGCATTATTTTAATGAGTGCCCTCACAAAGGTAGAAGGATAAGTATGTGTGTGTGTGTGTGTGTGTGTGTGTGTGTGTGTGTGTGTGTGTGTGTGTGTGTGTGTGTGTTATAACACTCAGCTGAATATAAATAAATTTAATCATGTCACTGTTTATGAAGTAAAGCCTGAAGCATGAATCTTCACTTTAAATGCTATCATAATTATATAAGTTGCAATAATGCTTATCTGGGGTCACATTGCCTCAAGGGCGGAGCTAAGCTGAGTAAACACACGTATTAGAGATTTAAAGGCTGAGTGCTGAGGTGTGGATCGATTAAGCTGTATGAAGGCCAGTCAGGAGTCACACACAGGATATTTATCACATCTGAGGTTAATACTCTAACACACACACACACACACACACACACACACACTGCTATAGAGAGATTTCTCTGTAATACTGAGACTTAATGAAGTGGATTTAAAGAAGATTCTCCATTCGCCTCAATCACTTCACCAATAAGACCGATTTCTTCCAGATGCTCTTAAAGCCCACACTGATGAGGACAGGAAATTGCACACACACATGACCATATAAGGATAATTTCCCCCAACTGACTCAGAGATGGTTTATGTTCTTGTCAATGAGTCACATCTCCAAGCGAAAAAATTCAAATAAAATACACACAATACTTTAGAAATGCTGTTTGCACAACGATAAAGTAAACTTAGGGCAATAAGTCATACATATTAGCTACATTAGCTTTGTAGCCAAACACATTTTATCTGATTAATATATCATTACAGACCTATTGGATTAAACATTTCATCACAATTCTATTGTAAGATAAATCTAAGGATCAGACTGTATACATACAGAAGTCTAATCTGCTTATTTGTGTTAGGTCTGAATTTAAATGCTGTGTGAAGTGAGATCACATTAAATTAAACTAAATGTGTATTTTAAATGTAATGCTGATTTACTGAGTGGGATTTAGAGACAGGTTTACTTTCTCAGTTTGATTTAATTTAGTTTATTTTGTAAGTAATAAATATAGTAATCTGCTGAGTTGTAATGATGAGAATCTCAACCTAAACATGAACACACACATCCCTCGTGTTCAGAATGTACATCTCACATTTGTTCAGATAATTACTTTAATAAACTGTAATTAAATTTTAAAAAATGAAAACATTTCAGTCTCATGTGAAAAGAAGGACTTCACTGTAATGTTCATGATTATTATGGTATAAAACATACAGCTGTGACGAATGCAGGCGTAAAAAGTCATCAGTGGTGCTGTGGGGAAATTCTGCTCCTGTCAGTGTTTTACAGCATCAGGAGTGTGAATGATGATGAGCATTAGTGTGTTCAGGGATGTACATATTATATAACCTGCAGTGTTAATGAGCTTCATCTTCATCACAGACATACACGCACGCACACGAGCACACACGTGCGTATGCACACAAAAACACACACACACTAAGCCAACATGAGAGGGGAGAGACGGCGCAGTGAGGAATAACTGACAATGATACAGAACGACATACGAGGGAGAAGGAATTGGATAAAAATAAACTGATCTGAACTGTGTGTGTCCAACTTTATCTTATTTTGACAGTCCAGAAGTTTTATAGGATTTATTCTATGCAGCTGAGAGAGGTGAGGAATCTAACACATTTCATAAAAGGTTAAAATTAAAAGGAGTTTTTCAGACCTAAAACCCAAAGCTTTATGAAGCAGAACCAGAGTAGAATAAATATGCAGAAAATCATTAAATATAACACAAGATACACGCAGGCAAAAGACTATCTAGATAATATAAGTAATAAATAAGGTAAATTAATTTGTAAAATATACAAAACGATGAAGTGCTTCGAGAGGCTCGTAATGAGTCACATCAAGACCCTGCTGCCTCCCTCAATGGACCCCCTGCAGTTCGCCTATTGCCCTAACCGGTCCACAGATGATGCCATTGCCACCACCCTACATCTGGCCCTCACACATCTGGACAATAAGGACACCTATGT
>JAQQZR010000002.1:24038828-24049542 GCA_030068235.1 Notoglanidium macrostoma
CATCATTATCCAGTCTCTTTTAAAGTCATAAAAATAAAGAAAACAATTGAATTAGAAGGTGACCCCAAACTTTTGACAGGTAGTGTACACACACACTCAAACACAGACACACGCACACAACTCCTGACATACACACTCTAATATAACATACACATATTCTGGCATACACATATTTAATTTGAACCTATTATTAATATATGACTAGTTGTAATTGCACTATACAGTGCGGGCCAGATGAGGATGGTTCCCTTTTGAGTCTGGTTCCTCTCACGGTTTCTTCCTTTAGTTATCTCAGGAAGTTTTTCCTTGCCACCGTCACCGTCGCCACAGGCTTGTTCATTAGGGATATAGATTTATATAGATAAAGCTATATAGATAGGTTTATATATATATATATGTATAGATTCATAAGTTTCTGTTATTATAGAGCTATACAAACTGAATTGAGTAGCACTCGCACACCCCCGGAAGAACATTTACACCTTTCACATCCAGCAGACCACTAGTCTCCTGCCTCCCTGCTCCACAGCTGTTTGAGGCCACTGTTCTTTGTTTCTCCTTTCCTGTCCCCCACCTGAACACCTACATGCTAGACACGTCCCCTCACACAGAGACGCACAAACACGCACGTACACACACCCAAGCTACTGGATATAAACTTGTCTGTCACAAATAAACTTTGGATTTGAGCATACACCTACATGCTGCGTCTGTGTCTGCTCGGTCCCCGGATCCGAAACGAGCGAGCTTTTCACCCACGGAAGTCAGATCGAACCTGAGAGAACGGAATGGTCGCCGATACGATTTGGTTCTAACACTGTCAAATAAATAATTCTGAGTAAATGTGTGTTAATGTATAAATATTTGTATAATTGTTTAATCCTATGTTAGTTTCTGCACATGTTCTCCTGTGTCATTTTCTCATTTTCAACAAATATTAGCTAATGACTTTAAAGCACTAGATGAAATATTTATGTAACTCTTTATTTAAAAAAAAAAGATATTTTGAAAATCTGAGGTCATTTCATAAAGCATTTTACCGCACCACTAAGAGTGCACACTTAACGTTTCTAATTAAAAGTTTTCTCTTAAATCCTATTCACAAAGCTGCTGAGACCAACTTTTACTAAGGAAAAGTGAAATTTTCGAAATGTATGATGTATTTGCACCTGTATGATGTCCCACTTACATTTGTATTACTGTGGGAGAATCAAATATTACAGCATTCAATTAACACAATGGAATCAGTGCTCACGTGTCATACTTAACTATCAGCTACTTAACCTAATTGCTAACCTGTTAGCCAACACGCCTGGCAGCACATGGCATTTAAGCAGCTTCATAATGAAGGTGGGTTCAGTTTGGATGCCATAATGGTTCCTTGAACACAAAACACATCCCAACTGATGAGCAGATCTGCTGCTGTTTACCCAGTTAGTGTCTGAAAGAAAGCATGTCATTAGGAGGTGCGTAATCCAGCAGTGGCATGACCTCCAAAACCAAGCGTGATGCGCAGGAAGAGTACGCGTGGTGAGTGAGTGTGAGAAGCACAGAGTCTGCAACCTTCAAATCAGCAAATTGCAACTGCTAGGCCTAATGACATCACCTAACTGACCTCAAATACACATTTTTGTTATTTTCATGTATATAATTTCAAACATAAACCAAATTTATAAACATACTGCACACAAAAATTTGCTATTATGTATTATTAACAGTTTTATCAATGTTTACTAAAAAAGCTCATCAGTATGTCCTCATTAGTGTATAAATACCTCTAGCTACAAATCATTGTGTTTGCGTAAGTTTAGAGTGAGCCCTTTATATCTACACAGGGGGCGGGTCCACCTCGACGGAGCCGCCATGTTGCGCCGCTACAGCAGCCCAGAACGGACAAACCTCTAGAGAGCGGCTTCCACGTTTCACGTTTTTATAAGCGGCAACGTGAATCCGGAAGGAAGCACCGGAAGGACGACAAAGAAGAAGAAAGGAAGACGAGGAAGAAGAAAGAAGAGGAAGCGATGTTTGCTGGAGCTGCAAAACATGTTTGAGAAGCCAAATTTTGTAAAATGGAGGATCTTATTTATTATTTAGCACAGAAAAAGCAAGAGTGTGTGAATGTACAGTAAGTACTTGGAAGTACGCTACGGGCTCCTGACGGCCACCGTATGCTCTAATACACGCCTGGAGAGGGAGGGGTAAGAGACGGGGGGTAAGGGGGCAGAATCACACAGAGTGGGGCCTTAATGAAATCCATCAAATACCAAACAAAAATCCTCAAAAATGTAAATACTCAAATTAATAAGATATGTTTCACTGATACGCTCTCTCCCTCAGGGCAAATCAACACCCTGCTCCTGCTCCTCTTCCTCCCGCTGGGTGTTGATGGTGTGATTTTTTTCCTGTTTATTAACATGTCCTCATCTTTGGAAGGTGCAATAATATGTGCATGCGTTCCATCTCTAGCACTGATCACACCATGTAGATCAGTTACCATCAAGCTGGCTTTGTGTCTTTGTAGATGGTGAATGTATAAAGTTAAACTGCCGTATGAATCGCCGTATGATGTGGGGCATACAGGGTGCATTTATTTTTGGTGAATAGCTCGGCTTACAGATAGCTGAGAGATCCCCAAACTGTCCGTACTGCAGAGTTGAATTTTCCCTGTTTCTCTGTAGTGCAACATCTCCAAACGTTTCACTTCAGCACTGATTGGTTGCTGCAGTTGGTTTGAGATGTTACCGAATTTCTCACAAACTTCACAACTCATTATTCCCTCACGACTGAGGCGACATCTTTTAAGTAATTCAGTGTTATTTAATGTTTCTAAAACACTGTGATGTGGAACGACAGAAGATAATTTAATCATCCTTACTGGGTTGGTCTTACAGCTTCGTTTAGCAATAAGGGCCTTAGTGAATTACTCTGTACTAAACACTCAGGAGTCCCAAAGTTAGGACTGACACGCCGTTATTTTCAGGAGTTTCTCTGAAATCAGCGCATTAGGAGTTGAACGGCCTTGTGATGCTTTGTGAATACGAGCTCTCAGGTTCTCTGTATAAAACATCAACTAAGTTTTATAAATCATGATGATTCAGTGTGAGTCGCTTTATCTGTTGTGTCTCCTGTCAGCTAATGTGCAGATCTTTGTGCTTGCCTAAAACTAGTTTAATTTAACTGATTATTTTAGGTGGTAGCTCAGTGGATAAGATGTTGGATTACTGATCGGAAGAGTTCAAATGGATGAGTTCAAATCCCAACACTGCCAAACCGCCACTGCTGGAGCCTTCAGCAAGACCTTTTACACTCCACACTAGGAGGTATTGCAGTATCTGGTCCCGAACCAGCAGGCTGAGAGACAGCTTTTTCCATCAGGCCTTCAGACTGCTGAACACTGACCACTAATATTTCATAGACACTTCATTGTCCCTTTATCGACACTATGACACTTATGCACTCTATACTGCACATAATTACCTTTTTTTTAACAATATATTGCACAATATTCATTTGCAGACATTCTGTATATGTTTATATATGTACACATACACACACTTACACACAAATATGTGTACATATACATATATTTTGTATTCATATCTATTATGTGCGTTCATTTCATATATTTCTTACATATATTAATACATACAAATGAATACATATACTTTGTATTCATACTTATTCATGTGCATATCTATTTATGTGTATATTTATTTCTTATATTTTGCACACCACTATTGCTTGTGAAACTTGCACACAAGAATTTCACGCACATGTACTGTACCAATGTACCAGTAACGTGATGTGACAATAAAGTGATTTGATTTGATTTGATTTGCTCAGGTGTATAAAAGTGTTAAGTTGCTCTGGATAAAGCCGTCTGCCAAATAATCTAATTGTAAAATTTATTTTAATAATCTGGAGCTTACTGATTTTTCTCTTCATATTCTCTGAGCTCGCTGCAGGAAATCTGCTCTCGTGAGATTTACTCGTTTTCCCTCTAGATGTGATCTGTTAGAGAAACACACACACACACACACACACACACACACACACACACACACACAGCGAGCATCACTACACACGCTCACACACATGCTCACACACATGCTCACATACACACACACACACACACACATACACACACATACACCCTCTCACACACACAGTGAGCATCACCACTCACACACACACACATGCTCACACACTCACAAACACACACTCTCTCACACACACACACAGTGAGCATGTGAGCATCACTACACATACACACACTCACACACACATACTCACAAACACACCTTCATACACACACACACATACACACACACATACACACACACACAGTGAGCATCAATACACACACACTCACACACACACACAGTGAGCATCAACACACACACACACACATGCTCACACACACTCACACATACACACACACTCACAAACACACCCTCTCACACACACAGTGAGCAGCAATGCACTCACAAACACACACATACACACACACACACAGTGAGCATCAACACATACACACACGCTCACAAACACACAAACTCACAAACACACGTGTTGTGCGTGTGATATAAAGCATGACCTTGAAGATGATGTATAGAATGTAGAGCAGGATTCCGAACCCGTATACGGGAATGATCTGTCCTGCCAGGTTGGATTTTCCCACCGCCGCCGTGCCGCCTTTTGCCCTGGCGATGGCCTCAGGGTGATGAGCTCTGTTCCCTCCTGCACCTTGGGGGGACGCTGGCACTGACTTCCTCTGCATCATAGGGGGAAAATTAGCTCCTGCACACACCCACACCCACACATACACACATACACACACACACACACACACACACATCATGTGATTTGCTGTAGTCTGTGATGGCTGACGGGAAATGCTGTAGTTAATATTCAGATGTCCAGTATGTGCTGAAGTTCTCTCTAATCATTATACTGAGCTGCTGTGCACTCAGAGCAGGGCTTTAACGTTATACCAACATCTATTAGAGGTTTATTACAGGAATAAAGTAGAATCACAATTCAGCATAACACTGAGCAGTAACAACCATGAGGAGTGGGCAGAAGAGTAAATTAACAAACAACAGAACAAATAAAAACGTAACAGAGTGTACTGTAGATGAGGAGTGGTGACGATGAAGAGCGATGATGATGATGATGAGTTGGAGTAACATCATTATAATAAATATCACAACATTTCAGAGTTACAGTGTAAATTCTCTAAACTCCACAGTAACACTGCTTAATCCTCACTCTTTACTAATTCATATTGCATTCAGTTTATTTGGCATTTTACTTTTATTATTTACTATTTTATATTTCTCTTTAATCATTAATATTCACTATTTCATATTTAAAAATTTTTGTTGCAGACTATTACACACACAGTTTAGTCTCAGATATTAAACACACATAAGTGTACACTGCATTACTGCGTCAGAGTGTTTATATTTTATTATAAATATATAAATGTGGTGTTTTTACCCTCAGCACTGGCCGGATCTCTCCTTCCTCCTCCTCCTCCTCCTCCTCCGGATAAAAGCAGTTTTGGGAGCAGCAGAGCGACACACACACACACACACGACAGCACAGTCACCTTCTGAAACGTGGACATGGACATGATGAAGTTATTTCCGCTTTTATTCTTTATTTTAGACAAATAACGCAGAAACGCAGAAACGCCGCATCTCTCATCAGCACCGCTAGCGGACACAGCCTCAGCCAATAGGAACACGAGGAGCCTTACTACGTCATCGCGGATACCGGAAGTAGCTTCCCAGAGGTATTATATGGCAGAATTAATGTCAGGATCGTAAAATTTAATAATAAGTGTTATACATTTAAAGGTTTAATCATTCAAATAGATATATTAAGCGCTATAGTGTGGGTTTTTGCTTTATATCTGTGAAACTATGTACAAAAGAAGGGAAAAAATCTGTGTGTGTGTGTGTGTGTGAGTGTGTGTGTGTGTGTGTGTGTTTGTGCATAAATTTGTGACAATGTCTATTGTTAGAAGCCATACATACATTTACTATACATATACAAATACTAAGAACTGAATTGACTATCAGAATTTTAATGTAGCACTAAACTTTATTTTTTATAAATATATATAATATAAAATATCTAATAATATATTGTATATTTGTTCCGCTGTATATATGGGTATATGATTATATATAAACATGCATAATATAAACAAGATTTCTCTGCTCCAAAATTGGAACCCTTTTAGATGATGAACCAGAAAGAGTTTTTAAAAAAATACACCTCACTCCAGAAATCATAATTCTAAATTGAAATGTCTCCGGTCCGGCAGGTGGCGCTGTGACCGCGAGGCATAAACAACCGGAATCTCGTATTAACTCGCGAGAGTTCAGATTCTTCTTCCTCTTTACGTTCGCCTCCAAGATGGTAGGTTCAGTTCGAATCTTCTCATATCGGATTTGTGGGGAAAATCTGTTTCAATCCTGTGTTTAAGGAACAGAGAACACACATAAAATTTTGATATACTGATATTTATCTTGAGTTTGTTTGCGTCTTGGTGGTATTTATTACATTTAAACACGAAACTCGGTTAATTTAACCCTGACTTTGTGACTAGGTTGTGATTCGGCGGTGTGGCGTGTAGCGGCTCTGTGAAAGGTTTAATCAATACAGTTATAAATCAAGTTAAAATAAACATCCGGATTTAACGTGTTAATCAGTCGGGGGTTTTGCGTAGCTTCTGGTTAGCTCGCTAGCTACATGTCCGTGATGATGTGAAGCCTTTAAAGCTAAACTGGCTGTGTTTCTCACCAATGTGTAACTTTGTAATATATTTTTAACAGGATGGATTTATTTCTGCAGTAGATCAGACTTTACAGAGTGGCTGTATCACAAATATCAGACTGTAGTGCACTAAACGGGTTGTGAGATTTAATCGTGTGGTGAAGTAGTTCTGGGTCGCATACTAATGATGTCACTGTGGTACGGTTTAGCGGATCTCTTATTTATTTACTTTATTTCAGCCTACTAGGAATTCTAAGACCAGGAAGCTTCGTGGTCACGTGAGCCATGGACACGGCCGTGTGGGTGAGTGTTTAACCTTTATTAACTATAATTTACCTGCGTGTTGAGTTGTTCATGATCTCTCTTTGTGTGTGTCTGTGTGCGCGCGTGCGCAGGTAAGCACAGGAAACATCCCGGAGGCCGCGGTAACGCCGGTGGCATGCACCACCACCGCATCAACTTCGATAAATAGTAAGTGAACACTGATTACAGAACTGAACTATCACAGTGCTGGGGTGGATATTATAACCCTGAGTTTGTGTGTGCGCGTGTGCAGAGTTTTGACCCTGTTTATGGTGTTTCAGCCATCCAGGGTACTTTGGTAAGGTGGGTATGAGGCACTACCACCTGAAGAGGAACACCATCTACTGCCCCACCATCAACCTGGACAAGCTGTGGACGCTGGTCAGCGAGCAGACACGACTGAACCACGCCAAGAAAACTGATGGCCCCGCCCCGGTCATCGACGTCGTCCGGGCTGTGAGTACGCTGCACTCCACTCCACTCATGCGGGGGGGTTGATGTCCAGTAGGAACACATTCATTTGTAAATCAGTGTAACAGTACAGCGCAGGACCTTAGTGTGATTAAAGTGTGTTAAAGTTGCAGTCCATCATCACGTCCTCCGACTAAACACACAAACGTGCACACAGAATTCTGTACATGAACATGTGTTCAGTCCAGGACCTTCTGCATGGGTATAGCACATGACCAAGACCCGCCCACTTTCACACTAAAGGGTCTGTCCACATATAAAGCGATTCACTCGTTGCCAGGCTCTGGTTGCCTAGGTAACCCTCTTACGTTTCCCTCCCCAAATGTTTGAGAGCACAGAGCTACGCTTCAACAGGGATGGCTCACCTACCTTTCATTTCTTTTAGTTCAGTTAGTGCAGTAGAAAGAGCAGAGCTGTAACACGTTCTGGTTTCTGTAACACTTTAAGGCTTGTTTTAGGCAGCCTGCTAAGTGAACTGTGTATCTAGTTAGCCTGACCTGAGAAACTAGCGTCCTGCATTCTTCCTGTAAAAAGCCAGACAAATCTTTATAAAGAGAAATGACTGGCTAAATGTCACCAATGAGCTGCTCTGACGTTGTAATGTGGCTCACATGGTAGGAACCAAAGTCCGGGACGTCGTGTTGGTGTCATGTCAGTCAGACATATCCTTCACTCCCATTGGTAGTCACCTTAATCGTGTCTCCTCGAGTCGAGAGTAGTTTAACTCTGTTCCCACCCACTTCGTCCCAGGCGTTTATTTTGTCCTGTCATCGCTACAGGTTGCTGAATTTCACCCACATCCCGTCGTCTAGTCACTGCCGGTCTCTTCCTGTGTGTACGTCCCTTAATGTTATTTAAGGGTTAAGCTCGGTTTACACCCGACATGTGACCGTGCAGAAGCAGCTGCTTCGTGAGCGACATCGTTCACCTGTAGGATGTGTGTGGCGGCCATCTTGAACACAGGTAGTTAAAAAGCAGTATAATTCAGGCTTTGCTCTCACACAAATACTCTGATTATTCCAGTGAACTGTTTTTCAGCGCAGTGAGTGTTTTACTCCGAGACGCTTCGTGTTTTCCTCACAGCTGATCATGATGATCCGATCAGATAAAACTCGCTCGGACACTGCAGTCGCTCAGCTTCCAGTCTGTACAGCGTTTAGGCTCCGAGCTTGGAGTTTAATGATGGTGTTTACTTTCAGAAGCTGGGATGTGTGTGTGTGTGTGTTGTTGCATCCTGCGCTGTTTTAGAGAACTGACCCTGCAGTGAGGGAGCGTGAGGCTTTAATCAACAGAAGATGTTTTGAGTCCCTTGAGTGAAATTATGGTTCAGATTTATTCCTCTGTTTTAGGAATAGTTTTTAAGTTACTTTATAAAATGTTTATCATGATCAAAAGATTCCTCTGAAACTGGAGAAATCTGAGCAATAATTTTCATTTCAAATGATTCATTGATTCAAAGCAGCACAAAATTAGTTTCTGCACGACTGCAAACACAACTTGCATGTTATGCACATTTAACACCACACATTAACACCGATTTATATCAGAAGATGAGCTGTTTCATTGTGACACTGGGCGGGGATTCGAGCCTAATATTTTGTGAGTGAACAAAAACAATGAAATGTCTTCAGATAATAGTTCAGATGTTTTATAGAACAGTTTTTCTGTATGACCAGGGATCGTGGGGTTTTCTCTTTAATCGTGTCCAAAATAAACTGTCTTTATGCTGAATGAAACACGGCCACAGTGAACTTTTGCCTAATTGTAGATGTTATAGTGATTAACGTGTGTGTGTGTTTCAGGGTTACTTTAAGGTGCTGGGTAAAGGTAAACTCCCCAAACAGCCCGTAATCGTCAAGGCCAAATTCTTCAGCCGGCGGGCGGAGGAAAAGATCAAAGGAGTGGGTGGAGCCTGTGTGCTCACCGCATAAAGCGCTCACTGTTTTTGCAAAATAAACTAATATTAAAAGAAAATCCTGTGCTGTGGTTTGTTGAATGTCTTACAGCTGTACTGTGAACAGTGAGCATTGTTTATTTTCTGTGTGTAATTTTAACAACAAAAACATTTTTTGTTTATCAGCTGAACAATGTATGAATGTGTGTAAGGTGACAATCATTAAGCCACGCCCCTTTCCACACCAAAAGGTTGTTTTTGAATATCCTAAGTCTCTGAAAATGTTGAATTACATTTCAGAAGAATTTAAAATTGTTTTAATTTTGAAAAAAGGGAGCTGGGGGTTCTGTTACTGAAGCTGCTCGATTTAATGCGAAGGAAAACGGACTAGTTTTAGGCTTTACATTGTCAGTCCCGGCATCAGTTTTACAGAAGCCCAGCTGTAGCTTTAGATCCTGATGAGCAGGTTGGACTTGATGCTTTGTGAATGAACCTTTTTCTGCTTATAAGCTTTATTTCTCACGTCTGATCTCGGAGCATCGCTGAATCCATGTTTAAGCGTTAAAAGGTAACATCAGTGCAATCTGGGTGCTTCCTTATGTTTATTTTTGTATCTATATAAATGTTTTTTTTATACATTGCTAATATTTCTTATATTTATATTACACTTTATTCAGTCCAAACACCAACAAGATCTGAGTTTTGTGTATTTACTGTTCAGGCTGAACTTCTTACTTTCTTCAGCCAAAACTTTATATTCATGCAGTTCTACTAATATTAAAGGGATGTAAAAAATTATATTAAGTAATGAGATCTATCTAACATGTATGGAGTCTCCAGTGTCGGTGCTGTCACAGTCAGAGGGGTAGGGTTAGTAACCCTAGAACATCAGTGATGTTCAGTAATGTTCAGTGATGGTGTTCAGGGATCTTAAAGAAATATATAAGAAATATAAAATATCATTGACATGACACCTGAATTTACACTTTAAAAACTGATGACAGGAGATGAACTGTTGGTGTGTACGCTGATCTTCACCACACGGTGGCGGTGCATCTCCACTGATTAGATCCACACATTAGCGATGGCGCATTTACTAAACGCCATCACATTTAATACACATCCAGAATTTAATGCTCTGCAAAAGTTCATGCAAAAGAATCAAAACTCATTTTAAGGCTTTCCAAGATGGCGGCGCGGCAGTAGCACGCAGCGGCCACTCCGGATCCGAAAATGGTGCTTTTTTTGTGCTATTTG
>JAQQZR010000002.1:24133842-24147714 GCA_030068235.1 Notoglanidium macrostoma
CACTCCCACACACACACACACACACACTCCCTCACCCACACTCCCTCACACACACTCCCTCACACACACTCCCTCACACACACTCCCTCACACACACACACACACTCCCTCACACACACACACACACTCCCTCACACACACACACACACTCCCTCACACACTCCCTCACACACACACACGCGCTCCCTCACACAGACACATACACACACACACACACTCTCTTTACTTTGCCTAATGAGAATAAATGTTTGGAGTTTATTTATGTAGAAGAGAGCGGAGTTTGGCTGTGTTGGTGGTCATGTGATCGTTTTGGAGGCGTGTTTTAACAACGCCGCTCGCTCAGACTGATGGAGAATTCCGTCTTTATACCCCGTCTCCATCAGTAAGAGTCAGTGATGTCATTTTCTCTCCCACTCAGACGTGACAGATGTCTCCCGGTAACGACCCTGCGGCTCTCCGTCGCCACTAGCTACGCTCATACTTCGCCTCAAACATGTACGCCATAACTCCGAACACACGCGGCATCTCGTCCTCTCGCATTAAAGTCGTCCTGGTTAAAGTGGACAGGTGTGAGTGAGAAATCCTACACAGCTGGAAAAACTCTCTCCTTATAAACGTTTCACTGTTCTCTAAATTTATCTCGCTAAGCTGCAGTCAGGTGTGCTGAGCCTGGGCGAGGGCGTGGCCTGGCATATCTCGAATGCTATCGGCTTGGCTGTGGTGTGACTCAGTCGACACACCTTCACGCTGACTTCCTGGTTTAAATGGTAATACTTTTAGGCTCTCGAGACGTGTCATGGCAGACGTTGTGTGTGTAGGTGTGAGAGTCACCTGATTAACTCCGCCCTCAGGAGGCGGTACTCCATCGCGGGTCCCTCAGGTAAACTGTCCGGTGCCCTGAGCGGGTTGTTCTCCTTCTCGGACACAGGAACGGGCCTCGGTCTCGCCGCCTGGACCATCTCACGGGAATAAAACACGTCAGGAGGGGGATCGGACTGAGCAGAGCAGTAAAGACATGTACACCGCGTGGTGTTCTCTCACCTCCACGCTTCTCCGCGCCTCTTTAATCATGGACTCCAGACCACCGAATACACACTGCGCCGAGCTGGAGGCCTCGATCTCAGAGTCACTGTCGTCAGACGCATTCAGTCGAACGACCACGGCTTTGTGTCGCGGCAGCTGGAAAAACAACACATCTGTAAGCAGGGGACCAAGCACCAAGAGTGAGTACTGCATGCTGCACTGGTATTACTTTACTGAGTTCATGAATATGCATAAATATGCAAAGCTCTCATTACACTTTGCTATTAGCTATCACACCACACTACTACAGCATGAGGAGAGCCTGAATGTGTGAACCTCAGACCGACTCAGAGATTCTCGGTGAACACCAATTGGTCGGCTGGGAGGCGTGTCTGATTGTGAACGCGGAAACAGTTTCATCAAATGTTAGGACATTTATTCTGTGTTTAATTAAATTCAGAACAATACTGTTCAAAGCACATCTGAAGTGCAAACAATAAAATGACAAATAATCATCCAGAACCTTCCGTCTTCTACAGACGAGCTGGAGCTCGAAATCTGCTTTCTGAAAGTGTTAAAACACCTTAAAACAGCTCAAAACTGAGGAAACACGCTGTGTATAAATCTCACTGTAAACAGATTCAGTGTGTAAGTCTGTCTTAACACTTCTTCTCTGTGATAAAACTCACACTGAACACTGAGTGTTAATGAACCCCAGCGAGTTTCTCGTGTCACACGGCTAGATGACATCACTGTATCACAGGTTTATTTACAGAAAACTACAGTCATGATGTTGTGTTAATATGATATAAAGTGTGAAACAACGGCATGGGTGACGTAAACCATAGCTAACGCAAAAACAATAAACACTACGGCGTCATCAGTGAGCGAGCGACAGAACTGCGGATTTAAACATTAGTTATGCGGCAGTGTTTCCATACAAGAGTCGCTCACACTCCTGAGTACACACGAGTTCAACTCTTAAACGCTTTCGGTCAGAATTCACTCCGTTTATAATTATTCACATGAAGATTTTTCTATCAGCCCGTTACAAAACAACATTATGTCTGTTCTCTTCTGTTCATTATTCCTAGAGTTAATTCTGGTGTGGTTCATGTGACAGCGCCTCATAGAGGACAGACCTCATTCTGTGTGTCCACACGACACACACGCGCGCGCACGTACGCACGCGCGCACACACACAGACGCATGCGCAAAACTATAAATTGGCCTTTAAGGTACAATATAGTTGATGTTGTTAATACAGAGTTGCTATGGTAACAGACCACCAGCGGCGCTCTAGAAGCTGCAGGTCCTCGACCGAACTTGCTGGAAGAGCGAGTGTGGGCGGAGCTGGAGCTGAAACCGAGAGAGACAGAAGAAGCAGAGGGTGCTCTGATGGTAGGCGGAGCTACAGGTCTGGTGGGAGAGGGAGGACCACTGTTACTGGATGTGTCCTGAAAGAGAAACAGACCAATCAGGGTTCAGAACACACTGCTCTGGTGGTGTGTGTGTGTGTGTGTGTGCGTGTGTGCGTGTGTGTGTTACCTCTGCTCTCACAGCACGTTTGTTAGCTAGTGATTTGAGAAGCTCCTCCCTCAGCATCATCTCCTCCTCTTCTTCCTCATCAGCAAACGGAGGTTTGGGTGGACGCTCTGACTCTTCCGGGGGGGGCATTGGGGGTGGAGGAGGCGGGGCCAGTGAAACCACACCCACTGTATCCACACAATACTGAGACATGTCCTGAAGGATGCAGAGAAACAGCTCAGTGATGATAAAACTCCATTACCTGTTTGTACGGGTGAGGGCGGGGATTACCTGTCGGAGAGGGGTGGAGCCTAAAGAGAAGGCTGGAACAGCGTATAGAACCCCAATGCCACCTAACGGCTCGTGTGCTGGAGAAGCGGCTGCAACAACAATTTATCACTGTTATTAAACACACATACACGCACACACACAATTTAGAGTGGTAATTATTCACCTGGAGAATTTGTCTCACTGTCCGTATCCATGGCAACCTCATCATAATTGTCATACTGGTACAGGTTACCTGCAGAGTCGAATCCCTGTTTGAACATCAACTTCCTGTGTTCAGGATCTGAAGACTGACGCACGTACACACACACACACACACAGACACACACAGACACACACACAGTAAGGCCCACACTTCATCTCAAGGTGTATACTAAAGTACCTTCCAATCAAGAATGCTGTGTGTGTGTGTGTGTGTGTGTGTGTCACCTTGTTGTGTGTGTGGTGTTTTCCTCCCACAAGCTTCATGAAGCGGTTGTACTGCTCCTCCTGATTTGACAGGTCTCGGATCTTGCGGATTTCCTCCTCTCTCTTCTTCTTCTCCTCCTCTTCCTCGTTCTTCTGTTTCTGTGCCTCCTGCTGCTGCTTCCACGTCCGCAGCTGCTGCTTCCTCCACGCCTGCTTCGACACTAAACGCCGGAGAGACGGGGAAAGACTGAGGAAATCAGTACACAGAACTGAAAACAGACTGTAGTTAAACTCAGTACCTGGATGCAGTTTAAAATTGTGTGTGTGTGTGTTTTTATTATTAAACTTAACACTGGAACGTGGATGCAGTATGTTTATTGTTGTCCAAGATAAATATGAATAAGGATCATGAATACTAATGAAACTGTACTCAGGCCGTGTTCACATTCTAAGCCTTATTCTGGGTCACATTAAGGCAAAAAAAAAAAAAAATCAGACTTGAGTCACTTCAGTACGCTAACGTGAACGTAGCCTAAAATGTAGCCCGCCTGGTGACTACCTCGAAGGGGGGTATATGTTTATCTGTATTTCTCAGGTGTTATATTTTACATTTATCAGATTAGACAGTAAAGTACACAGAGAAACAGACTGGATAATAAAAATACACACAACAGTCGCACTAGTGATTTCTCTACACTGCATTTAGCTGGAATTAGTCTGTGTTTATGGGTGTCAGAAGTGGGCGGAGCCACACAGCAGCATGCTGGGAAAATCTGTACAGTGACGGTATTTCACTCTCAAAACACTTCTACAATACCAAGGTGTTATTATGAGATGTAATCTAAACATGGAGTCTTATTCTCCAATAAAACACGCCTCGTAACAGCATTTTCCTACCAGAAGGGGGCGACATTCCAAAGTCTTAAATCTCATGGATGCAAGCTGTTTTCTCGCAGAACAGATTAAACATTCATTAATCAGAACCTTTATTTATCAGAAGGTTTATCCTCAATGTGGAATCTGTATTAACCAGTTGTGAAATTATTTTGTCTAGAGAGCTAATGACGTGTGAATACTAACTAACCGGAAGTGTTAAGTATAACTTGCAGCCATGAGATTAACACACGCAGTGGAACAAGAGCGCAAAACAGTTATCATGCAACAGCAATTTTCTACCAAACCTTATACTCAACAGATGAATATTAATGAGAGTGATGAATATTAATGAGATGGCCAAACCTGGGCTCAGAGTGCGTTTTGCAGGATGCCCTTTAGGTGGTGCTTTGCTCCGATCTGTGCCTGGTCTACCCAGGGGTTTGCCCTTCTCCTGACCTTTGACCCCTGACCCTGGGCGACCCCTCCCAGCGGAGGCTGACCTGGTGGTGACCCGGTAGTGCTCAGGCATGGTTTTGGCACGATTCAGTTTCTCTTTGCTCTCCTTCATCACCTGCTGCTCCTTCTGCTGCCACCTCCGGCTCGCCGACTGCAGGGCGAGGAGACGCAACTGCAGCTCCGAGAGCTCATCGTCTTCATCCTACATCACACACACGCACGCACGCACACAGTTAGTACAGGTCTATAATTACTGGTCCATGATGTCGTGTGTGTGTGTGTGTGTGTGTGTGTGTGTGTACCCTGCCACGAGTTTTACTGGTCTCTTTGTTCAGCGAGATGCTCAGGTCTGACGACTCTTCCTCTTCCGCCTCATCTTCAGCTTCTGCGCGCGCGCACATGCACACACACACACACACACACACACACACACACACACACATGTATATATTTTAGCGATAAAGGTGGATGCTGTGGATGTTTTATTTTTGGCCTAACTCTCACACTGTACCATTCAGCGTTGTCAGCTCAACAGGACTTTTCTCCACCTCCTTGTTTTTCTGCTCGTTCTGCCCAGCCTCTTTTTGCTCCACCCCCTGGGTGGTCTTAGTGTTCAGTGCGTCTCTCTCTGCAGGCGTGAGCAGTTTCTGTCTGAGCGGTCGGAGGTTGAACGCCTGGAACGCCTTCCTCTCCTCCTGCTCCTCTCTCTTCTCCAGCCGGTTCGTTTCCGGTCCCTGCAGCAGCGGCGGTGCAGGCGTCGTCTCAGCCGTGGGCGTGTCCTCCCGCTCCCTGTGTGGCGAGTCCTCGCTGGGTTTCAGCGCTCTCCTCTCCTGGTTACGGATGCACTCGAGTTCCAGCTGGATCTGTTTGTACTTCATCAGCAGATCCTCGAAGCTCTCGTCCACGCCGTTCTCCGATTTGGAGACGCCGTATGGGGGTTTCCGAGCCGCCGCCGCCCGGCCGCCCTGCTTCTCTGATACACCGAGTTAAAGCGTCTTCACATCACACAGCAGTACACACAACACCTTACACAGATCAAATACAGGATCAAACAGAAATCAGACATGTTCTTCACCACCTAGACTATGATGACCCAAAAGGTTTTGAGTTCAAACCCTCAGCCGTGATCAAATTAAACCTGTCAGCTTTAAGTCCCTGACAGCAACTGATAGAACGTTAGCTTTAGTGGTTAAGGTTCTGCACTGACCAGAAGGTTGTGAGATCGAATCCCCTCCCTGAGAAACAGGATTATTCACTAGGGTTAGGGTTATTCACTACAGGTATGCGTTACGGATGAAGGATACGTTTCCAGTTGGGTGAATCTTTCCGGTGTATGTTTCTGCCCCTCCCGGCCCCTCGCGCTCTGTCCCCGCGGCCCTCCCCGGCCCTCCCCCGGTACCGGAGCCGGCCCAGTGCCCCGTGACTGCGCTCCCAGAAGCTGCTCCGGGGGCTGGGCGGCTCTAACCGGTCCGGGCCGGTGGCACAGACGGGGAACGGGCCGTGCAGCTTGGCTCCGGGTCGGAAGGGCGGCGGCGGAGGCCGGAAGTCCTTCCCCGGTCCCATGGCGGTGGGTTTGGATCGCGGTGTGGAGGTTTTCGGTTTCCGTGGCCTCGCGCCATGCGGCTTCTGCTGCTGTTTCTCCTCCGCCTCGTCGTCGCAGATCTCCCCGTCCTCCAGCTCCCCGTCCTCCCGCGGAGAGCCGCAGCTCGGCCTCGGATCCATTCCCTCAGTCAGTCACTACACCTTTAATCCTGAGTCATGTTTATATTTTAACGTGATTTTAATCCGCAACTCGGTTCTGATCTCTGACTGAATTCACACAGTAAGCAGTTTGTTCACTCGCGACGAGCAACTGAAAAAAGAGAGACAAATGCTTCAAGGTCTCGCGAGATTACCACATTCCTGCAGTGCGGAATTAGGAGTGAGTTATCGCGATACTTCCGTCTCACGGATTCCGGAAATGATTCGACTCTCGGAAAAGGTTTTAAATATCGCGATATTTACACGTCTTTACGTTTCTCCTCCCTGCACACTAATGGCGAAGTTTTTTTTTTAAATTAAAATTATTATTAAAATTAATATTTGAGCAACGCTTCATAAATAAAATTACAATAACAACAACGCAGATAAAATTTAGATGAAAATATCAGAAAATTAGTACAGAGGAGCAAGTAGATTATATAGCTACTAAACACCGACTAATAAACAAAATCACAGAATAAAAACAAATTAATAGTTTATATCAAATGTTAAAACATATTTGAACAACCTTTGGGTTCAACCAGTTTTGATGAGAGTAGAATTAAAAGCTGTGTGTGTTTTCAGTCCTCTCCGGTGAAGCTCTTCCTCCTGCTCAGGTGGAGGATCGGAGGCTGTCCAGGAAACACTGGGTGTGACTGATGGGGGAAACATCCTGGATGAGACACCAGTTCATCACAAGACATCTTACTCACTCTCACAGACACACACACACACACACACACATATATATTCATTTACATTTTAGCCAAAATGTTGGCACAGGCTAGAACTGAGCGGACTCTTGCTAAAGAACCCAACAGTCACAGCTTGGTGCTGCTGCCATTCAAACTCAACCTTCTGATCTGCAGCATGAAGCCTGAAGACTGACACGAGGAGACACAGACTAATCCGAGCTCAGCCGCACCTATGAGCCTTCCAACTCCGAGTCAGGAACATCAGATCAGCACTCAGGACTGTTTCACAGTTTCCCCCAAAGATTTAATAAAACTGTCTCAGTATTCCTGGGAGAATTTCCATGTATTCTCATGTACCTCACTGGGGCAGTTCGGGGATTTCTGAAGGTCTGTCTGCATGAAAACATCACATGAGTATTCCCACGTTACGCTAATGAATGCTAACTGATATTTAAATGGACATTTGAGGGAGATTTTGGATAATGTTCCTGAGACAGAAGGTGGAACAGGAAAAGCTTGGTGTACAGGTGTAGCTTTCAGAAAGGTCTGAGTTCGAGTCCTCAGAGTGGCAGCTGCTGTCATTAAAATACATTTACATTTACATTTACATGCACAGCATTACAGCACACACTTCTGTACATTCAGACTAACCGAGCATCAATATGCACAGACTGTCCTCTTAGTAAGTCTTTCTACCAACTTAGACCTCACATCATGTCTCAGAGAGGGTTATTTATTTATTTATTTGTTTGTTTATTATACACACCGAATGAATCAGATGGAGCTCATGTTTGTGTAAATCATAAGTTCTGAAGATGTTTTATTATACTTAAAGTGTTAATTTGTGGTATTTCTACATTACATGAGTATTATAATGAGAAATTGAATATGCTTACTAAAGTCCATTCCCAAGAACTTACTTTATGAGGAAAACATTTATACATTTATATTGGAGAAAAAAGTATTCATTATAAATAAAGGTCTCGTCTTCTCTCAGTGCCTATACGCTGTTCACCACAAGTTCAGGTTTCTGTCAGTTTATTTGCATTTTTTTTGCATTTCAGTTTAAAGCATTAAAGCAAACTCATCAGTGTAGAAAAAAAGGAATCCTGACATCACCTGCCGTGAGCTTCTTAATTTTTGTGTTAAGAAGGGAGTTTTTCCTTGCCGCCGTTGCCACAGGCTGCTCATTAGGGGTATATATAGATAAATGTATAGATTCATAAGTTTATATTCTGAATTTATATACTTTTTTGAAGCTGCTTTGTGACAATGTCTGTTGTTAAAAGCGCTATACAAATAAAATTGAATTGAATTGAATAATTTCATCCTTTATTTTTAATACTTGAGTGTGTTTAACTGTATGCCTGACAACTGAGTACATTTTTGACTGAATACTTCCACTTTGAATTGAGTAAGATTTCACGTAAGAATAATTTCTCAGCACTTTACTCACCCCTGACCTCTACAGAGACAGATGACGAGGTCGCTGCAGTAACATCATTCTGTATTTATTCATTCTGAACACAGGAACAAATCAGATTCTCTTGTCCTGTTTATAAATACAGTACGCACTGCCACCCCTTAGTGTCCTGTTGTCCCCAGCTGCCACTCGAAGTCTGAAAACCTGGACACACCTTTAAATTTATTATTTAAACAACTTTATTAATACACATTTTATTTTATGCTTAAATTGGACCAACTGTACAATCTCATGCATCCCTTTTTCTCATCTCTTACATGATGTTTATTGTCTCCTGAAGGTCAGTCCTGTTTGGGGATTTCTGTAACTGATCTCACTATATATATATATATATTTGACTTTTTTTCTTTTTCTGTGCAATATTTGAAAAATTCCTCATCGTAGTACTGCATTGTGTGTAGTCTGTAGTATGTGCTATGTTCTGTTTTGTATGTCATGTATGTTATGTCTAGTATGTCCTTGTGTCTTTGCACATTGAGCCAGGAGAAACGCAATTTCAATCTACTATGCAGTCTTGAATTGTTTGGTCTGAATGACAATAAAGTTCACTTTGACACTTTGACTTTGACTAGAGAGCGACAGCTGCTCAACTGAAGTGTTTCCCTTTTTAATATTTATGAGAATCATAAAGGTTTTGTTTATCAGTTTGTTTATCAATAAGTCATGCAGAACAGAACAATATAAATGGATCTGCTATGTCATGTGGGTGGAACTGAACTGTTGATTTTGCACTTTCATATTCATTATTGTGCCTTAACAAAACCTCAAAATTAAAACTTAAAATTGTGTGTGTGTGTGTGTGTGTGTGTGTGTGTGTGTGTGTGTGTGCAGCTGTAGCTCCTCTTCAGGTGTTTGTGGTTTTCCTGCTAGAGCTCCCCAAGGCCATGATGACGATGATGATGACGATGGGTTTCTGTAAAGCAGATGTCTGCTGAAGGAATACAAATGAACACCTGCAGAGTGATGTGGAAGACCAACTAAACTCTAAAACTGAAATCACATTTGATTAACATTAACAATAATTACATTCTGCTTATCTCTTAACCCAGATCCAAATAAAATACAGTTATCTTCTTGTTTTGGAGACGTGACGAGCTCATATAAGAGTCAGGCTGACCCCAAGCTCACTACTTTGTGTTTCTCTTTCCTCCCTCCCTCTCGCACACACACACGAGTTAGACTAGGGTTCAGGGGATGGATTATATAAATTAGACTATTCACATAACTGATTATTTGAAGTTATTTGTTTGCTAGATTGAATCATGTTTATTATATCTGAAAACATTAGGGATGAAAAAGGAAATTTTAAGGAAAGGAAATCTTCTTACAATTTTTACATAAAAAAACCTTTTTAAATTAGTTTTACTCAAAATGATTTTAACATTGTGCAGTTTGAGGATTTTATATTTATAGTTCAAAACAAAGAGCGACTAAAGTGCAAAAGGTTGCATTCTGTGTGCTGTGTAATTCCGCTGCTCTCCGCGGGGGGCGCTGTGGGGCTCTTTGCACTTCTTCTACGTTTATTTACAAATGAATACTTCCGGCTTCCGTTGTTTACCATCGACTCGGTGTGTGTGAGACAGTAATAAACACCGGGAACAGCTTTTTATCTGTCATTATTTTTCTGTTTATAAAGTTTATAATCGCTCAGTCAGGTGAATAATTTCGCAGAGAGACTTTATAGTTTTATTGTTTGTGTATCGGAAATGAGAGGAAAGTGAGCGCGCTGTTTCCGGTGTGCTGATTAATCAAAAGGGAAGAAGCGGTAAATAATGAAGGGGAGAAAAAGTCGTGCTAAACGAGTTAAACACTCACACACACACTCACACACTGCGGAGACACCAAAGAGCACACACACTGGTGAGTACACACACACACTTTCACGTCACCACACTGCACCGTTGCCTGTATCCTGGGGACTCCCTATGCCCTGCTAGCCCTGCACCTGATTACTGAGTGCACTGGATATCCTGCTTTAATTATGAATGTCTGTGAAATGGGAACGCTCCCTAATCAGTGCACTATGTAGTGGACAGGGTGCAGTTTAGGACACTCTCTTGACACTTCCATCCACAAACGCACTGTTTCTGTTGCTGCTGTGTCTCAAATCATTCTTCTGTAGTGCACTAATGACTTCTTAGTGTAAGTGTTGCATAGACTGTTTACATTAAATCCGTGTTAATGATGCACTCTGTGTATGTTGAGTTGCAGGCAGGCTGAACACAGAGATCTGTCGGCTGTGTCATGGCCGGTTCTCAGCGAGGAAGCTGCGGCGGGCATTTGGGACGCAGCCCGTCCCGGTCACATGGCCTTCATCGCCTGAACGCTCCGAGTCTGAACACTCAACACTGCGCTTCTGTTCGGACTTCCAGCAGCTGCTTGGTGTGTCTGTGCGGCACGACTCGACACTCTCGGCGTACATCTGCTCCGACTGCCACGCCCAGTTCTACCAGTGTCACAGCATCCTGCAGACCTTCAGACACCGGGTCAACTCAACACCCTCACTCAACACCAACACTGAGAGGTAAGAGCACTCAACACACTCAACACCGTCACTCACAGCATTCTTTCAGCAGAGTGATGATCTTTATCTTTTCCCTCAGGTGCAGCTCGACCCGGACGCCGTTCACAGCTGAACCAGATCAGTCCTGTGAGTGTGCAGATACGCAGATAAGCACAAAACACCGATTTCACCCGTAACAGTTTATCTACATGCTGAAGTTCCTGAACACAGCGCTGTGCTAAGCTCAGTCAGCTAATTTGGAGAACATTAATGTGACTCCTCCAGTAGACGTTAAAGTTTAATAAAAGTTTAGCTAACTTTAGGTTCAGCATTACTGCTCAGAGAGCGCTGCAGAGGTAGGATTTAAACGCCTAGAGGCGATCCTGATAATTAACCGGACTGCAGTCGTGCTGTTTGGGTTTGACTGAAAACTCTCCTGACTCCTGTAGCTCCGCCCATCAGCGCTGACCCTCAGTGTTTGCTGCGGCTGGTGTCATGGACTCACGAGCACGCGGGGAGCTGCAGTTTCCCTCCCGGCCTGCAGGAGGCGCTGGAGGAGCAGTGTGGAGGCACCATCAGGGTGGTGTGGAGCTGCGGGGATGGACACTCGTACACCATGGACACCGGCGTGTGGGAGAAACACGGAGACAAACACAACCACCTACCAGTCACAAGCACAGAGGAAAACTCCACCCACACCAACATGGAGCAGACACAGCGCTCCGCCTACAGTCAAGCACACGCCACAGAGCCGGACGGTGAGACTGAAATAAACTCCATGTTTTATTAGTTAAATTTCTCCAAATGGACCTGAACCGAAGAGGAGTGAGTTTCTGCGGACTGTTTACAGACCGCAGGGTTTCAGTCGTCATGGTCACGTGCTGTTAGATACATTACCATTTGAGTTTAGAGGAAGTTACTGAATCCTTTATGATTATATTTAGACGATTAAGAAACAGAGAGTGACACAACAGCTTGTTTATTTCATTTAGAAAATTGCAGCTTTGTGTGAATATAAAGTGGCGTTAAACCTGTAACTCATTACAGTCAGCGCTTTAACCGTCCTGACTCTGGCTTTAACGCCACACTCTCCTGAACTCCTGAAGTGTTTAATAGGAATATAACTCATGATCTCAGAATAGAGCAGCATGTGAAACTAATCCTGCCTAAATAGAGCTCTAGTGTCTCAGTACCTGGAATAAATCACTGTCATTATTCTGTTGATGATCAGGTGCGCGGTGTGGAGACGAGATCCCGTCATCCGCTCAGCGTTTAGAGGACAGCGACCTGTCAGACAGGTGAGATCTCACACACACACACACACACACACACACGCACACGCACACAGTTCAGATCAGTGTAACGTGCGAGTCTCTGCAGGGATTTCTCCAGCGAGGAAGAGGAGGAGACGAGGAAGAGCAGCTCGGAGGACTTTACAGCAGACAAACAGTGAGACAAACTCACTCAGCACTTTAACACAATTTTATAACATTTATACTTTTAAGAGAAGATAAAATACATGAAATTATAGGACGAGGTAACTCAGCCACAGACTGGTGCGGTGAAGTGAAAATGTCTTTAATATGGACAAATGATGCAATATTTATCACTGAGAATATAATAAGATATATAATCAATTATTTCAGAAAGTTTTTCTAATTTATAGAAATAAACGCCTGACAAAATAAACTAATATAATATATAGTTTATAACATAAAATAACCCTTATGTAAAGATATCTTGAATAAAGGAAACATCAAGTAATGTTTCACTTTGTGAGATTAATAAACCTAGTTTTATACAAATTTGCTCATTTCCAGTTTAAGTTTTCATATTGTATTAGCACTCTAGAAATAAATGCTTGGAAGAAGTGAAATTATCTGCCCTTAGAATAAGAATTTTAATCCATTATTTAAAAAAAATCTAGAAATAGTTTTCATATTCATATATTCATTTAAAAACAAAATAATGGATAAATATTTGTTGAAGTTGCAGATATGCAAGATATTTCTACTTGATGTTATTTTCTATCTGTAGGTGTTCCTTCAGGGGGCGCTGTGATTATTAAAGGCGGTGGCGTACAGCGTGGTAGTGACTGTTTACTAAGACTTTAGGAAGTGTTCTGTGGCAGGTGTGTTACTGCAGTCACACGGAGTGAAATACTCCGTTTATAACAGTGTAATAAACTCCTTTAGTATATGAACATTAATGCAGTAAGAAAGCAGCGACTCTGTCACTTTTCTATCATTTGTTTTTTTTTAGTTGAAGCTGTTTTGAAAATATTTGATATGTCTCAGGTAACTCAGATAATGCATTGTGGGCGGGGTGGGGCGCGTGAGTGGGGGGCAGGGTAAGTGGGCATGGGGGCAGGGTAGCAGGGTGAGTGGGCGGGGCGCAGGGCAGGGTGTGGGGGCGGTGCGCGGGGCAGGGTGAGGGGGCGGGGCAGGGTGAGGGGGCGGGGCCAGGTTGGTATATTTTTGAATTGTGATGTGGAGTGTTAGTAGCTGAGTATTGCAAAGTGTGAACTGTGATGATCTGATTATAATGGGTTCTAACCTGATAACTGACCCGTGGACACATTAAAGCTGAGCTGCGTGTTTTTCAGAGTGAGCGCAAAGAAGACGAGTAAAGAAATGAAGAACCTGCAGCCTAAAGAGAGGAAGAAGCCTGGACCCAAACCTGGGTGGAAGAAGAAGATCAAATCAGAGAGGTACACACACACACGCACATGCACACGCACACACACACACACACACACACACACACACACACAGTGTCCACCAGACACTCAATAGGTGCTTTTGGAACAAACAGTTCTAGGGACTGTTTTATAGGAACTACCCCCTGGGGCGCTTCCCAGAGACCTACACAGC
>JAQQZR010000002.1:24245818-24257535 GCA_030068235.1 Notoglanidium macrostoma
CCCCAAGAGGGGTTAGCATGGAAATATATTGACATGCTAAATCAAATAACAGTTATTAACCAAACTTTTAATTTTGTGCAACAAAACCTGAAAGTTACAAAAACCAACAGTACTGAAACTAGAAAAAGCTAAATATTACATTGCTGTGGATGAAATTTAACGGAATTATTTTTATTATGAAAAAATTTTTGTTAAAAAAGCTAGCTATTACATAACACCAGCTATGGTACAGAGTTCAATTTAACTAGCCAGTCATATGACATCACACACTATTTTATTCAAAATAAATACTTATACTAAAATAAATACTCATACTACTCTTTTCATTTCTCCAATACTTGTTTTAATTACACAATCTAACAGATTAACTAATGTTAGCTCACTTTCTAAGATACGCAATCTTGTGTAGTGTGTTAGCATATAGCAGGACAAACAGCATAGCATAAAATAGATCTTTTGTTTCTATAATCACACCTACACGCACACATACTCACACACACACACACACACACACACACACACACATTCACTCACACACACACAGTGTTTACCTGATGTTAGCTCAGTTGCAAGCAGATTTACTTATTACGCACTATACTAGCAGTTAGCGTAACTTTAGCATAATCTTGATAGCAAACATACTTTATATGGCTAGTTTCATTTCGCTTTTAACATTTTGACCACATTCTTGTAAAGAGTGTAAATTTTAGGCTGTAAACTCATTCCAAACACCAGCATGGCTGAATAGCTTAGAGAGAGCGAGAGAGAGAGTTTGTGTGTGTGTGTGTGTGTGTATGCGCGTGTGTGTAATTATGTGTTCTTATGCTAATGCATTCCTCTTTTTGACTTTTTGAATTTAGCAGTGGTCCCATTTTATTCACATCAACAGGCTACTGTTTACCTTTTTACCCCTTTTTCCCTCTCTGACTTTTTACCCCATGGGGGAGGGGTGGGGTGGGTTATGTATAGGAGAAGCATGTGGAGGAGGGGGAGGGGCATGCAGGGGGTCCGCCTTTATTTATTGAGTTGAAAACAACATTAAGTCCTGAATGAGGAGGTCTGAAAAAAAAACTGCCTTCTGGCATCTGGAATGTAGCGCATGAGTGACTTTAAATAGACGAGAAGAAACTGTCTCTCTCTCTCTGTCTCTCTCTGTTTCTGTCTGTCTCTCTCTGGTTCTGTCTGTCTCTCTCTCTCTGATGCTTTTGAATACAGAATGCATTATATAGTAAATGCTTTTTTAAATTAAATAAAATGTTTCTCTTTACTATGTCTTCTCTCTTATAAAATGAGCTTTAAAATAGTCAGTGTGCATGTGTGAGGGAGTGTGACCCACTAGATAGAGGGCCTCAGCAGTGCACACTCTGTGTTCATTCCTATCTAGTTCTGTACTGAAGGTCATTGATTGTTCTCGAGGGAGAGTGTGCTGGAAATCAATATTGGAACACAGCCGAGAATTTTCCAGTTAGAGATGTGATGTTTCTTAGCTCCAGGAGAAAAATGTACACACACACGCACACACACCTGACATTCCTAATATTTTCCACTCTGAGTGGATGATGTGTCTCAGTCTCCCACTCAAATGTGGATATTTTTATGCATATATACTATAGCTTCATGGAAGGTTTGGTAGAGAAATATTAATGCGAATTAAACATTGTAGTGCGCTGTAGTGTAGTGCGCTGTAGTGTTGTGCGCTGTAGTGTAGTGCGCTGTAGTGTAGTGGGCTGAAGTGTAGTGGGCTGAAGTGTGGTGGGCTGTAGTGTGGTGCTCTGTAGTGTAGTGGGCTGTAGTGTGGAGTAGTGTGGTGGGTTGTAGTATAGTGAACTGTAGTGTGGTGGGCTGAAGTGTGGAGTAGTGTAGTGGGCTGTAGTGTTGTGGGCTGAAGTGTGGTGCGCTGTAGTGTAGTGGGCTGAAGTATTATGCTCTGTAGTGTAGTGCGCTATAGTGTAGTGGACTGTAGTGTGGTGCGCTATAGTGTAGTGGGCTGTAGTGTAGAGGGCTGTAGTGTGGTGAGCTGTAATGTGGTGCGCTGTAGTGTGGTGAGCTGTAATGTGGTGCGCTGTAATGTGGTGCGCTGTAGTGTAATATGCTGTAGTGTAGTGGGCTGTGGTGTAGTACGCTGTAGTGTAGTACGTTGTAGTGTGGCGGGCTGTAGTGTAGTGGGCTGTAGTGTAGTACGCTGTAGTGTGGTGGGTTGTAGTGTAGTACGCTGTAGTGTAGTAGGCTGTAGTGTGGTGGGCTGTAGTGTGGTGGGCTGTAGTGTAGTACTCTGTAGTGTAGTGGGCTGTCGTGTAGTATGCTGTAGTGTGGTTGGCTGTAGTGTAGTGGGCTGTAGTGTAGTAGGCTGTAGTGTAGTACATTGTAGTCTGGTGGGCTGTAGTGTGATGGGTTGTAGTGTAGTAATCTGTAGTGTAGTGGGTTGTAGTGTAGTATTCTGTAGTGTGGTTGGCTGTAGTGTAGTGGGCTGTGGTGTAGTGGGCTGTAGTGTAGTATGCTGTAGTGTAGTGGGCTGTAGTGTAGTACGCTGTAGTGTGGTTGGCTGTAGTGTAGTGGGCTGTAGTGTAGTATGCTGTAGTGTAGTGGGCTGTAGTGTAGTACATTGTAGTGTAGTACGCTGTAATGTAGCGGGCTGTAGTGTAGTATGCTGTAGTGTAGTGGGCTGTAGTGTAGTACATTGTAGTGTGGTAGGCGGTAGTGTGGTGGGCTGTAGTGTAGTACGCTGTAGTGTAGTATGCTGTAGTGTATTGGGCTGTAGTGTAGTACATTGTAGTGTGGTAGGCGGTAGTGTGGTGGGCTGTAGTGTAGTACGCTGTAGTGTAGTGGGCTGTAGTGTAGTACGCTGTAGTGTAGTGGGCTGTAGTGTAGTACATTGTAGTGTGGTGGGCTGTAGTGTAATACGCTGTAGTGTAGTGGGCTGTAGTGTAGTACATTGTAGTGTGGTGGGCTGTAGTGTAGTACGCTATAGTGTAGTGGGCTGTAGTGTAGTATGCTGTAGTGTGGTTGACTGTAGCGTAGTATGCTATAGTGTAGTGGGCTGTAGTTTAGTATGTTGCAGTGTGGTGGGCTGTAGTGTAGTGGGCTGTAGTGTAGTACATTGTAGTGTGGTTGGCTGTAGTGTAGTGGGCTGTAATATAGTATGCTGTAGTGTAGTACATTGTAGTGTAGTATGCTGTAGTGTAGTGGGCTGTAGTGTAGTATGCTGCAGTGTTGTGGGCTGTAGTGTAGTACACAGTAGTGTGGTGGACTGTAGTGTAGTGGGCTGTAGTGTAGTACATTGTTGTGTGGTGGGTTGTAGTGTAGTACACTGTAATGTAGTGGGCTGTAGTATAGTACGCTTTAGTGTAGTATGCTGTAGTGTAGTGGGTTGTAGTGTAGTACATTGTAGTGTGGTGGGCTGTATTGTGGTGGGCTGTAGTGTAGTGGGTTGTAGTGTAGTACACTGTAGTGTGGTGGGCTGTAGTGTAGTACGCTGTAGTGTAGTACATTGTAGTGTGGTGGGCTGTAGTGTAGTACGCTGTAGTGTGGTGGGCTTTAGAGACAATAGAGTTGGTATAAAGGCAGATCCTTAGTAATGTACTACTTTGAACACAAAAAGTTAAAGTTAAATGCATAAAAAGCCCTAAAAAGAGCACACTCATGGTGAAATGGAGCAAAAGTGCACTCTGAGTCTGTGTTTAAAATAAAGCAACGCCGTGTACACTTCACACACACACAGAAGATACAGAAGATAAAATCATTTGTACTCACATAATGTCTGATTTTTCAAATAGAGAGAGAGACAGGCAGACAGACAGACTGAAAGAGTGAGAGACAGACAGACTGAGAGAGAGAGAGAGACTGAGAGAGAGAAAGAGAGATATGCTGGTGAGGGAATGAGTGTTTATAACCTACATGAGAACAGGAACTAACTCGACTCTTGGATGCTCCACAACATTAACTCTAACTATAAAGTGTTAAAATGCGCTGTGTCCTTCATGAATAAATGAATCGGTGTGGCTGTAGAAAAAGGTCTGTGTTATAAGAGGAATAAACCACTCCACACCGCAGGGGGTAACAGGGTAAGAGTAACTCTGCTTCACCTCGTGCTGCACCACTCCTCCTCGCTGTGGGTCACGTTCCTATAACAGCATGGTCTGGAGTGTGTTATTCCTTAGGTACATTTTGTTAAGTTTTACATTTTGTAAGGTTGAACATTTAATAAAATTGTACATTGTGGTGAAATTGAACGAAATTAAATTTTGGGGAACACTCTGCTCGAGATGGTCAGAGGAGAGTGAGATCTTTTCACGCCTGTAGAAGTCGAGCAGGAGAAATTCCTGTGTGATGAACTCAGATTCCATTAAAGTTATACTGAGCTGAAACTGTTTCTCTCTCTCTGTCTCGGTCTCTCTCTCTCTTTTTCTCTCTCTGTGTTAGTCAGTGTAGATGTAGATAAGGCAGTGAGTGTTGTGGTGTGTCTCAGCTCCATCTGCGTATCTAATCGAGGCAGTAAAGTAAGTGAAAGGCGTGAGTGAGTGCTGTGAGCCTCCCGCTGACCTTCAAAGCCTCTTAAGTGTTTTCACTGCCTTTATTTCTCACTTCATCTTTAATCCAAATCAACAAATCACTGATTAAATACTGAAGAAGGGAGAGTTTTTCTCTCACAGGTTTTGGGCACTTCACATATAAATACGTCACCTTTTAATTACTTGTAAAACTTTATTTTTTTTGCTTTCAATTTTTTGATCAAACAAAAGTAAACAAGGGACAAGTGAAAAGAAAAAAAAGTTTAAAAAAATTAAAAAGGAGCACAATTTTTTATATTGTTTTACATTTTTATTGTGTACATTAATCACAATCAAATATGTTTTAGCTCACAGAGTACTATCTTTATTCGTTTATTTCTTTTTGATTATTTTTTGTTTTTCTGTATTTATTTTCTGACTGTTTTACTAATTCTGTTTGATTGAAGATTTTTGTTTTCCTAAACTAGTTTTATTAAATTTATACCCTGGCTACAGTGTTTTCATCTGTTACAAATGACTTTGTTCTAATGCGCCCTCATCAGCTTCCCGTTGTAAACTTGCTAAATAATAAATTCAATAAAATGATATTAATAATAATATCAGTATATCAGAAACTCAGGCAGTAAAAAGCTGATAAATAGCAGGTATAATAAAGAAAACACCTCATCACTGGATTTACAGGACGAGTTTGCAACATTACTGTTACTCTCAGCAACTGTTAGCCTCATAGTTCAGGATTAAACTGTGCTCACTGTGAGTGGAGTAAAAGAGGAAAAGTTGTGGAAATTCAGCACTTCTGGGGTTTAGCATTTACAGCTTCCTGCCATTGCATCGTTTTTGTGAGTCAGGACATTTTTTTTAGTAAATTCAGCGACACGTTATGTTCAGAGCAAGGGAAAGTCAAACATGTTGCATTCTTTCTCCCTCTGTTTTTGCCGTTTGTGAGCAGTAATGCAGCCAGCAGCTGGAGCGAGTACAGAAATAAATCAGCCAGTCACCTCCACACTCGCTCCCTCCCTTGTTCCCTCCCTCCTTCTCTCCCTCCCTCCCTTGTTCTGCAGAATCAGAGTAGTGGAAGTCTCGGCACTCTTTGAAGCTTTTGTGTATTGCGTTTTCACACAGGGAACAATATGCTGAATTATAACGGCTGTCCATCAGCGTCGAACCGTTCATTTGACCGTTTACATCCTCACACTTCATCACTGACTGGGTCCCAATCCTGCCTCTAATGTGCCCTCGTCCACGTCCCCTTGATTTAATCCCCCCTGGAGGACAGCTCAAGAACCGTTATGCTGCTTTATCAGCTTCACTGAATTCTACTAGATGAGGGATAGAGTAGACTTCAGCAAATAAATTCATTCATTAAATATATCAGTCCACTGTGGGCGTGTCCCAAACCGCACACCCTATTCGATATGTAAACACCACCATCAGTCCACTGTGGGCGTGTCCCAAACCGCACACCCTATTCGATATGTAAACACCACCATCAGTCCACTGTGGGCGTGTCCCAATCCGCGCGCCCTATTCGATATATAAACACCACCATCAGTTCACTATGGGCGTGTCCCAATCCGCGCGCCCTATTCGATATATAAACACCGCCATCAGTTCACTGTGGACGTGTTCCAAACCGCATGCCCTATTCGCTATATAAACACCACCATCAGTCCACTGTGGACGTGTTCCAAACCGCATGCCTGATTCGCTATATAAACACAAATTACAATCAGTAGTTCCATCAGGGATTTTCTGGTTCAGAATCATCAGAATAAAGTGAAATAGAAATCTCGACATCTCCAATGGTGCCAATGATTGTTTTAGCAGAGCAGAGAGGAAACGATAAGCAGTATTTCTCATTCCAGAGAAGTTTTGAAGACGGATGAGGAGAAAACTGTGTCAGTATCAGTCAGGTTCTTGTTTTTAATACATACGGAAATCTACAGGATGCTAAGAATGGTGCACTGAGGCAGAATGACATTTTTTACTCTGCAGCGAGCAAGTCGTTTAAAGTGTCACAGACTCTGAGTCAAAAACTAACTCGCTAACCAATAAACAGGTGAATCTCGGGCATGACGGAAAGATTCTCTGATTCATGGAGGATTTGTAATAAAGCTTCGTAATGCCTCTCTGATGTTTGTTTAGGTGATAAATGTGGACGGCTCAAACAGAGTGACTCTGCTGGATGATAAACTGCCTCACATATTCGGCTTCACGCTGCTGGGTGACTACATCTACTGGAGCGACTGGCAGCGGAGGAGCATCGAGCGTGTTCACACCACCAAGATCACACGCGAGGTCATCGTCGAGCAGCTCCCTGACCTCATGGGCCTCAAAGCCACTAAAGTCACCGAGATGTTCGGTAAGAAATTAAACCTGCTGGACGCTGGGATTCACCCAGCACAGGGTTCAGCACTAATGTTCAGTTAAATGATTCATTCAGATGCTTTCACTGACTCTTTCAGTTGCACAGTTTGATCATGACACTGTCCTTCATGGATAACTAACAGCTTGAGTGATGTAAAAGTAGTAATGACTCAAAGATGCACTGATTCAAATACTGAATGAGAGAGGAGCATGAGGGTCATGACCAAAGGAATCACTGATTGAAACACTGACTCACAGAACAGCAGAGGAGTGACCTGGGTCATGACAGAAGCATTCACTGATTCAAACCCGGATTAGCTGAATCAGTAGATTCAAACAGAATTTGTAATAACAAAGCATGTTAACAGCAACTGTATGAAAAGAAATGACTCTGTGTGTGTGTTTGTGTGTGTGTGTGTGTGTGTGTGTGTGTGTGTGTGTGTGTGTGTGTGTGTGTGTTTAGGCACTAATGGCTGCACTGAGTCCAACGGTGGCTGCAGTCACCTGTGTTTCAACGGGCCACGTGGCCTCACGTGCGCGTGTCCGATGGGTCTGGAGCTCCTCAGTGATCTGCGCACGTGCGTCGTTCCTGAAGCGTTCCTGCTCTTCACCAACCGCGCCGACATCCGCAGCATCTCGCTGGGAACAAACAGCAACGACGTGGCCATCCCGCTCAGCGGCATTAAAGAGGCCTCGGCGCTCGACTTCGACGTCGCAGAGAGCCGAATCTTCTGGACTGACGTTAGCACCAAGGTACACTATTGTCTTCACTTCATAATTTACTAAATCTGTTCTGTTATTCTTAGATTAATGCTAACATCATTAGCATGTACTCACATGTGAGTGACTCTGTTCTGTTCTTTTAACAAAACAGTCTCTGGCTCAGAATGCTAACTGCATAGATTTTTTAAAAATTGCACACTAAACTTTAGCAAGTGCAGGAAACAACGGCCATAACTTCAGTTATTTAGAAATATTAATTATGCAGGGTTATGAGTTTGCTAAGTTTATTTTAGCTTTAGCAGTCCAGGCTAACTGTTTGCCTTTCTGTAATGTAGCTTTAGCAGTAGATGTTGATGCTAACTGTTTACTTTCCTGCCTCTAAACCTGATTTGTCCTTCGTGGCAGACGATTAGCCGTGCGTTTATGAATGGCAGTGGTGTGGAGGCAGTGATCGAGTTCGGTCTGGATTATCCAGAGGGAATGGCCGTGGACTGGATGGGTAGGAATATCTACTGGGCCGACACCGGAACCAACCGGATCGAGGTGGCCCGTCTGGATGGTCAGTACCGCCAGGTTCTGGTGTGCAAAGACCTGGACAACCCTCGCTCACTAGCACTGGACCCGGCTAAAGGGTGAGCATGTTATTTATGTTACACTTCCTGTACAGTGGGCGGTGCTGTCTTCAGTGGTGTCTGGTTGCCACGGCTACCCTGGTAGTGACAGCATACAAAACAGCTAGCTACAGATTTTATGCGAAGCACAGCGTAGCACCATGCCTCACCGCTGTTGGTTATTGCCTCTTCACTTCACTTCTCATTTGCATAAAGTGAAACTTATTGCATCACTTTCCCCGCCCACTCTAGCTCATTAATGGTCGCTCCGCCTCCCGTCTCTATAAAATGATAACTTTATTTGGCAACTTTGTCATGTCACTTGACCTGTTTTTTCTTTTTTATTCTTTCTTTCATTGTCTTTTATTTGTTTTGTTCTTATCTTCCTTCCTTTCTCTATGTCTGCTCTTTTGTATTCCTTGTTTAATTTTTATCTTCCTTCCTTCTCTCTTTCTTTCTTTTTTTTTCTATTCTATTCTAGAATGTTCTGTATGAAGCCCAGTTCCTGTTTATTGATCTCAGTAAACCACACTGTTGTGTTTGTAGTATAGATAATAATAGCAAGTTTTCTTTCTGCTGAGTTGGTTAAAGTGTAAAGTTAATAAAGTTTACAGGTGTACAGTTTCGGTGTGTGCGTGTGTGTGCATGTGCGTGTAAACCTGATGCAAGAGTTTAAACTTGCTTCTTCATGCAGTTTCAGGACTTTAGCGGTTTTGTAATCACACACTCCTTATGACTTTATATCTTCATATCTTTCTAGAAGACACACTCATTCCTCCAGGCCACAGTTTTTTACACTAGTGTGTGTGTGTGTGTGTGCGCGTGCGTGTGTGTGGCCACATGTTTCAACACGCCATGGCCTCGGTGTGTGTCTGTAGGAGAGAAGACACTCCCTACAGCAGCCAGAACACATTCCTGTGGTTTAAGGCACTGGTGCTACACACGCACACTCACACACACACTCACACACACACACACACACACACACACACACACACGCACACACACTGTTCTAGTTCTTCGGAACACACCACTGCAGCTGTGAGAACCCGTGTTTCAGTCCTGAGGTCCTGACTGCAGAGAGAGAGAGATGTTTTAGGTCAGAACTGGTTCTGTGAGTGGTGTTGGAACTGTTCGGTGCAGTAACAGACCGTGTTCTAGAGCTGAGGTGGAGCTGCTACTGCACTTTACACCTGTCCTGCTTTAATTAACATCAACATTTTCAACAATGTTACATTTGTGTTATTCACAGCAAGGTCAAATATCTGAAAATAGTTTTTTCTCCAGTAACTTCCTTCACACTTGGAGTGTATTTTAATGGGATTTCAGGCAAATACATCAGTAACCAGAAGGACCAAACTTCATCATCTGCGCCGGTGGTGTCGAGTGCGACTTCTTCAAATAAATGAACCAACTAAAGATAAAAAATTTAATAAAATAAACGAAACGTTGTATGTAGATGCCGGTGCTCAGGAGAATTAAATGAACCAACCTTCTCCTGATTCCTTGGGATCTCCGAAAAAAAAAGCCTCAAGAACCATTTAGCTCCACCAACTTTCATTTAGAGCCAATTTCCATAATATGTGAAACCTAATTTTGGTCATTTGTCCTAGGATTTTTAGGAAAAATTGTTTCGAACGACTCAAGACAGTCTCAGTAATTATGCAAAACACTGACATTTTTAATTTACTTGGCTGCCATGTGTCAATCAATCTTTGTGGGCGGAGCTTGATTTACTCAGACATTTGTAACAGATTATTCTGAGGACGTCTATAAAGGTTGGGTGTGGTCACCCATAAATGGGAGTAGTTAACTTCAGATAACTGTTTTTCAGGTTCTGTAGTTTGGACTGAGCTGAAATTTGGTAGACTGGATTGTTTTTTTTTTTTTATGCAAATCTGTACATGTACTTCTAATTAAACAAATATGGCTAATATCAGCCAATCAGCTTTCCACATTTCAGAGTTGAAAAAAGTGAAAGCTTTTCTTTCAACAAGTTTTTGAAGACAGCATTAAGTAGTTTTAAAAGTTTTATATTTAAAAATTATTTTCTAATTAATGTTTTTATGTTTTTTTGCATATAAGATTTATTTAATTCTAAATTATTCACTGTAAAAAAATTCCATAGATTTTGACCATAATTTACTGGTTTTGGTCGTTAATCAGAGTTGGCTTCATCAGTTGGTGTTAATCAGTGTTGATTAAGGCTTCATAGCACCAATAAGATGGACATGTGTTCAAGTCCCAGCACCACCAAACTGCGCTGATGGGATCCTTGAGTCTCTTCAGCTTAGGTTGTATCCTGAAAATACAATGTGTCATTTTATATTATGTAACAGTACCTTACTGACTATATTACAGTTTTTTACTGCAAATTTTATAGTACTTTACTGGCAACCCAAGCTGCCAGGAAATTACCACAAAAATCTACGGGAATATTTTACAGTGTTGTTTTTATTAATAGTTATATTATTATTATTATTAATTAATTAATTAATTAAAAAAATTTATTACTTTGTTTTATTTTATATTTTAAATGATGATGATGTAGGTATATGTACTGGACGGAGTGGGGGGGTCGGCCCCGTATCGCCAGCGCTCACATGGACGGTACCAACATCATCACTCTGGTGGATAAAGTGGGCCGAGCCAACGGGCTGACCATCGACTACATGGACCAGAGACTGTACTGGACCGACCTGGACACGTGCATGATCGAGTCCACCAACATGCAGGGTGTGTGTTAATTTCTTTTCTGAAAAAATGAACACTGAAAAATTAACTTAACTGAAAAAAAAATAATTTCCAATAAGAATCAGATTGTGACCAAAAACTTAGCTATTTAATAAAAACACAATGAAAAATTACTTGGCCAGAAGGTTGATGTTATTGCAAGTTAACTAACATGGTCGGTTTAGATGTATTTGTTGTATATGTGGCATATTGAAAGTACTGACTTTTCATTAATAAAGTGTTTTTCCTATTATCTTGTAGTTAAATAAACATTTAACATTTAACTAATCCAATTACCAAAACCCTAAAATGCTAGTTAAATTAACAAGATTAATAATAATAGTAACAATAATAATTAAAAATACTGTTATTACTAATGATGATGATAATCATGATGCTGAATTCAATTCAGTTCAATTCAATTTTATTTGTAAAGCACTTTTAACAACAGACATTGTCACCAAGCAGCTTCACAAAAGTATGTAAATTCTGAATATAAACTTATTTATCTATATATATCCCTAATGAGCAGCCAGTGGCGACGGCGGCAAGGAAAAACTCCCTGAGATGGCAGAAGGGAGGAACCAGACTCAAAAGGGAACCCGTCCTTATCTGGGTGGCGCTGGATAGTGCAATTACAACTAACACACTTAATACTAGGGTCAAGTTTAAAGTGCAAGACTGTTCATGGTGATTCTTTTCGAGTCCTATGCCATTGTAGCAGAACCGCTCATGTCAACAGCAGTCCAATGGCATCATCACAGTTCTAGGAGTA
>JAQQZR010000002.1:24278893-24289956 GCA_030068235.1 Notoglanidium macrostoma
CTCACTCACTCACTCACTCACTCACTCACTCACTCACTCACTCACTCACTCACTCACTCACTCACTCACTCACAGAGTAACGTCAAGGCCGTGTGTATATTAACACTAGTGCTGTTTCTTTCCAGACAAGAGACTGTAGAGCAGCTGCTGTCCAACATCTTTGACAAAGAGAAGAACGAATCTGCGATAGTCAGTGTGATCCAGATCCTCCTCACGCTCTTCGAGACACGGAGACCAGCGTAAGTGACCTGAGGGTAGACCTAGCAGACAACATGTTGCTCGTGTCCCCTGTAGTTCCGATTAGAGATGCAGAATCTACTCAGAGTGGATGTTGTCTGTGATTTTTAGGTCTTACTTGCTCCGCATTGTACTCGCATCATTCCCAGATTAGATTAGCAAAGCGGGCTAAATGTATAAGCTACATACATTCACCAGAATCACCAATGATCTCTGCTACTGCTACATTTTCTTCATGATGCCTCTCTATATGTTTAATATGACAGGATAAGTTGAAACCATATTGAGTTTTTTTTCTTCCACTTATGTGGGAACTAAGTAAAGTCATGAGTGAGGAACTGAAGGAATTGCTTTAGGGTCTGAGGACGAGCCGAAGCTAATCTGCAATGAAGCAGGAAAATCTCAATACATCACTGTAGCTAAAACTGCAAGTGTAGTAAATAAGCGATCGCCTGTCGGTGTGTGAACATAGTGTTCGCTGTAAACAGATAGTGATGTAATTATGTTTTTCCTCACTGTTTGATCTCACCTGGGTGCTGTTGGTTTGTAGCTGCTGCTGTGGTCATAAAGACTGTCCTGTTGCTCATCCCAGGACTCTTACTCCCAACTCTCAGTCCTGTTTGTGTTTTTGAGGACAGGTTCTCGTTTAATTCTGGTTCCTCTCTAGGGTTCTCCTTCGTGTTGTCTCCACAGTCGTCTCTGGACTGTTCATTAGAGAGCTAAATCTCCATACTGATTTGTGTTGTGATGTTTGTGCAGGTTTGAGGGTCACTTGGATCTCTGTCCTCCGGGAATGAACCACCCATCCTTCTCCGTTAATCAGAGCATCCTCGAGGCAGTCAGACCCAGACTGAAAGATTTCCATCAGCTCCTCCTGGATCCTCCGAAGGTCCGAGTCCATTCACCACATAAACAAATATCAAATCAGAAATTGAAGCTGAAGTACGCAGAGTATAACAACAACCTGTAAAACAGTATTCTAAACTGGTTAAAGACAGCCTGGGAAATTTTAATAATGTAAAGATTTTCAGCTAATGCTTGTTTTGTTGTTGGGTGTTTTTTTTTTTTTCTTTTGTTTGTTTGTTTTTTGTCCTTGGTAATACCAGAAAACAGTGTTGAAGACAACGTGGGGCGTTTTGGACCCGCCGGTGGGAAACACGCGCCTCAACGTGGTGAGACTGGTGGCTAGCCTTCTACAGACCAACACACACATCATCAACCAGGAGCTCATCAACCTCAACATGCTGGGAATCATCCTCGTGAGTCGCGCACACACACACGCGCGCACACACTCCGTGGAGTGTGGAATAAAACTCTTGGGGCCATGCTTCACGTTATCACAGTTGTGGTGCATTGTTTTATTTACAGGATATGTATTTCAAATACATTTGGAATAACTTCCTGCACATACAAGTAGAAATCTGTATAGCGATGATATTAGCGATGCCTCCGACCCAGAGCGACTCGGAGATTAACAGAGACGAGGATCAGGAGCCGGTCCGAGAAAACATCCTCATCACACACGTGAGTGTCCGCCTTCATACACTACAATACACACATGTGCACGTACACACTTACTTACTTATAGGTGACAGGTGATTGGTTTGCCAACCTCATTAGTATTTGATTTGCTGTGTTTTCCCTCACAGCTGTTTCAGAAGTGTCGGCTGGTGCAGAGAATCCTGGAGGCCTGGAGCTCCAACGAGAGAGAGCAGTGAGTGATGATGACTGTTCCCTCCTTCATATGAAGCACCGTTTATACACACACATTACACACGTCTACACCAGGACTGTTACCCCTCTCTCCCTCTCCCTCCCTCTCTCCCTCTCCCTCCCTCTCTCTCTCTCCCTCCCTCAGGTCTGAAGGAGGCCGTAGGAGAGGTTATATGGGACATCTAACCAGAATCGCTAACTCTATAGTGCACAACAGTGATAAGGGTCCGAATGGTTCTCAGATTCAGCAACTCATTTCAGGTCAGCCTCAGTCTCGCTGCTGCATACACAGGCTGGCTGCGTATTGGCTGCATACTCGATAGAGCTAATGGATATGACGATATTATATCAATATGGTGATAAATGACATCACCGTACACTTTACTGAGATATCCTGATACCTTTTTCTAACATTTATTCCCCCCACCAATTGAATAACAGCTCAGTATCCATGGCAATGGCTTAGGCGAAACCTGTATTTACTTACACACACACACACACCCAACCTCAACCCCAATGCAGACTCGGGACAAAGGGAGTGGCGTGGGTTTGTGCCGGGAAGTGATTTATGTGTGGAAATGTCTTTAATTAAAAGCGACAGGGCAAGATAACACCTTCCATGGTGTATCCATAGCAACAGTCATGTAGCGAAGTGCACTGTTGATGTCCATGGGGTTCGATGGTGAAAAAAACGTTAAATAAAGTAACGATGGGCTGTTTTTTAAATATTGTTCTGTAATAAGGAAAGAAACAAAATGTGAACGCAGCTCGATGTCCTGCAGCTTAACGATAAATATACAACCTTCTCAGACTAGACAAACATTGCAGAGCGCTCCTTAACATCTAGAACGTGTGTGTGTGTGTGTGTGTGTGTGTGTGTGTGTGTGTGTGTGTGTGTGTGTTACAGAGCTCCAGGAGGATGAGCGGGAAAGATGGGAGGCCTTCACCTCGGGGCAGTTAGCAGACACAAACAAGAAAAACACTGTAGATTTAGTAAGTGCTGTGTCCCATCATCCTACACTGAAACTGAGGCGTGTAGTGTTTGTGCGCTGCAGGCTATTTGGCTTCCTACTTTCTAAGCAGAAATTAATTTTATTATTTCGTTACACCTGACTACTTTGTTGATTACAGATTCTTCCTGTAGCTGCTGTTTTTATTCTGCATGATGTTTTTTGGTTAGTGTTGCTGTAGATTGGTTTCCTACATGCTAACAGCTAGCGTACCATATGCTGGGACTGTACTTATTTCTGCGTTCTGAGCAGAAGTTGAACTTGTGCCACCCGTAGTACGGTGAACTCCTCTGTAACGCACAGTTGTGTGTTCTCTGCAGGTTAACACGCATCACATTCACTCCTCCAGCGACGACGAGGGCGATTTTAAAGACAGCGGCTTTCACCACGACTCGTCTCTGCAGCAGGTAACACCATGAGCTTCAGCTACCTCGCATCCTCCTGCTCCTCACGTTAAACGTTATTAACGTGTAGAAATGTGCCCATAATCACCAGGCTGATCTAGATCATGACCTTTATTATTGTGATACGGGTTTGTGGCTGTATCTTTAAATTGGCTTTGACACTATCTTCAGGTCTTCAGTTGGTAGAATCCTACTAGGGGAAGAGTTCCAGACAAAACCTTCAAGTGCCTGAGAACCATTAATGATCCGGTGAACCTTTTAAAGTACTTAGATGTTCAAGGTCCGTTATGTAGGCTATGTGGCACTTTGCAGGGGGATCTGCTTGCAGAAATGGAATATAATTGTAATTGCCGCAGCACCAGACGCCCGCTGTACCTTCTAATACACACCTGGAAAGGGAGGGGTGAGGGAGGGGGCATTCAGGTGGCTGCAGATCTGCAACTTCACCACTAGAGAGCCGAAATGCTTCATAGTGTAGCTTTAAATGTTAAAAATATATTAACATAACATTACATCTGTTACATTACAAGTTGAAACCTTTTGTTAGATGCAGGATGTGATGTAATTTTATGTGAGTGTGTCCACTAGGGGGCAGTGTCGCACCATGTGTCGAGTTCAGTAAAGAAATCCATTGTACAGTGCGAGTATTTTGCTGTGTGTGAAGTGTAGGGGAAAAGCCCTGATCTACTCACTTCTGCTGCTTCATTATGGTTTTATTAAAGAGGAGACGGTGTGAATCGCAGCGGGCTGAGAAGCCCATGGCGTGACTCGCTTTCTGCGTTTTAGCCCGTTCAGACCTGCACCGTGCGGAAAACAAGCTGTCTGATCATTAAAAGTTCTCGCTTTTCACAAAGGTTAAAAAAAACCTCTTAACGGATTCCTTAACGGTTCTTTAAGGTGTTGGAACTACTTGGAACACTTTCTTACAAGGAAACTGGGTTCCACCAACTGAAGAACCATTAAGAGTGTAAGGGTTGTTGGGGGTTTGTTTTTGTTGTTGTTTTTTCTTTTTTTAATGAAGCTGCTTATAAGTTTAGTTTTTTTATCCAGAGTCTAAGAAAGCATTTTGTTTGCATTTTTAATGCAATATGACACTAATATTGTAAAACTGTGTTTGTGTGAAATGCTGAAGTGTGACATTCTGCCTCTAAAGCAGTGTTTATTACGGCTAACCTCTGCGTGAGTGTGTGCGTGACCCCTGATGTTTTAGCCACAGCTAGTGTGTGTGTGCGCGTGCGCGTGTGTGTTGTGAAATGAGGAATTTAAATGTGTTTTCATGTCGAGACTATATCATTATCGCTGGTCCTGGGCTTTGCCAGGCCTTTTCTGATTATCAGATGCAACAAATGACGTCCAATTTTATTGAGCAGTTCGGCTTCAATGATGAAGAGTTTGCGGATCAGGACGATGTGGTGGAGTGAGTACTCATCCTGCATGATCCTTTCCTGTCATACGGGGGTGGGGATTGGGGAGGGAGGGGTAACGGCGCTGTGGGGCCGGTGCTGGGATAATCAGGGATACAGCCTGGAAAAATATCCGATTTATGGGAAATTTATCCAAAAATGAAATGTACCCGATTTTAGCGCTTGACTCAGGTGTGCAGTCAGACGAGACGAGACGAGACGAGACGAGACGAGAGCAGAGCGGCGTCTGGAGCTAATCACGAGACACCGATCAGAAATTTGGCCTCTAGTTTAGCAAATTAGAAAACGCAGAAAACACAGCAGCTAAAACTTTTGTTCATTGTAAATTTAGTAAAATACAAAAGTGTAATAAACAAGGAACGCATACAAAAAGTATTTTAAAAGGATCTATTAAATCTTAGTCTAATAAATCAACTTGAATTAATAAATTTAAAATGTTTTAAAAAATGCAATATTAATAAAATACAGTTTAAAAACTGCAAAATAAAAGAATTGACAACTGTACATTTAAATGTTTTTGATTAATACGTAAACACCTTCTCAATCACTGCATTTGTAAAGATTGTTTATTATTATTTAAGTTTGGAGCGATATGATTATCCAGATCGCTTCTGACATATAACCCCGCCTCCAAACTCTAGCCACGCCCCCTGCCGGAGTCTGCCTCTGCTAGGGAGCGATGCCAAACGTCAAGACTTGGAGCTGTGGTTGTTTTTATATTGGCGACTACATGTTTGTAGAGAGCGGTGTGTCGTCTGAGTGAGTGTGTGGAGTGTGTGGTGATTTACACACCTCGCTAAACTGGAGGCTATACACGTCCATTATCACTTAGCAACATTAGCATTGTAGCTCCAGCACAAACTCGGACTTCACACCGAGCGTGTCTCGGCTGATCGACTGCATCTGATGGAAAGAACAGCTTCAATTTTTTTCACATTTCATTTTTGGATGTATTGTTGCTTTCTGTGTAGAAATCTCAGAGATCGGTTTTTATTTCATCAGTCATTACAATTACATGCAGAAGTTATCCTTTTATAGTTGCGTTTAACGTTGTGGATTGGCCTTGGAGCAAGTTAGATCCTGTTCTCACTAACTCTGTTTAAATAAGAGTGCAGTGCAGTGTAAACTCCTCTGTGCTGGAGATGTGGAACCCTTACGGTTCCAGCTTTACCTCTGCCTGTTACACAGCACTCACACTGCACACTCCTTCATACAGGACACAGGAATAAACATCTTACTTTAAGAAAACAGTCAGTTTATTATCCGTGCGCCGTGTGCTGTACACTTCCCTGTGAATGAGCTGTTACTATGGAAACAGTAATGCATTAACATAAAGCTGCGTTACTGTCTCTCTGTTCTAGAGAATTAATCACCACCTTCTTGATCAGTATATTTTTCCTTTTTGGGTTTGATATTCGATCCGACATCATCTCTAATCATCGGCTGAATGTCGCGATTTGTATCTTTGTAACCTTCACCAGCTAAGCCGTTCTCATCACGTGCAAATTGGCATCGGTCCTATAGCAACCGGCGTGCATTCGCTGTCTCCGTGATGTATACGGTCTGCAACGTGTTCAAAATTTCATGTTTGGTAACTGATGGAATAAAACTGAAGGTAGTGCTGTGCATTATGGGTATTTTTCCATAGATCTCCATATTAGATCATTTTCAGACGCGCTGTGTGACATGAATTTCATCCCTCTAAATATGACCGGATGTGCATGAGTGGTCTAGCGGTACTTGGAGAGTCGTGAGCTCAGTTAGCGCAGCCGCAGGTGTAGCTGCAAGCTTTAATGTGGATAAGACGTTCTGTTTATTTTTTTTTATTTGCTTTAATATTCCACACCGGGGAGGTGACTGTAATCCGACTGCACGTCACTGCAGACGTTCTCCAGCAGCATTACTGAATGCTAGGCCAGGCTAACGATCGACTCTGATAGATTCTTGCAGGCACGATGGCTCTGAGGTCAGGTGATTTGAACGTCCGTGTCTGCAGGTTTAAGATTGACCAAAGGAAATTATTTCAGTTTTATAATGAGATTCCTTACTGCTTAGTCATGTTTATTTACAGTCTTGACTTCAGTTATGAAAAATTCCTGAAAACCTGACTAAACACCAACACCCAGTGATTCCAGCTACAGCCGGCTAGTAACATAATTTTCAACTGTAATTAGATTTGCGATACACGTCACGTATACGTTATATCTGACCACGCCCATTTCGTTCCCCTCTTCAGAGCCACAGATCATACTTTTGTTGGTCAGTGATAGTTATAAGACCTGATGGACCCATGGCATAGTACACATCATCTCACGTGCATACTGAACACATGTGCGTCAGGAAAACCAATCCCATCTGAATATTACAAAAATGATTATTTCTAGAAAGCTTGTGGTGGTTTTGGGATCTAATCTGGAAATCTGTGGAGTGTTTAATGAGCCGTCCTGCTGAAGTACGTTGCTGGGCTGTGTGTCAGTGAGGATGGATGGGGGGGGGGGTGTGTGTGTGTGTGTGTATTTGACAGTTTTAACTGAACTAAACTCTGTTCTCTTTAACCTTGCAGTATTCCCTTTGACAGAATATCAGACATCAATTTTTCCTTGAATACAAATGAGAGTGTGAGTATGTGATGTGTTCTATTCCACTGCCATGACCTCTCGCACATCTGCACGCCCACACGTGGCCTCTCGCCCACACGTGGCCTCTCGCCCACACGTGGCCTCTCGCCCACACGAGCCTCATCTGTTTCACTAACGGCTAAGATTCGTATTTATACACCACTGTTGTCTACTAATGTGCTCACTTGTGCTGATAAAATCTAAATTGGTTGTTAAACTGATGAGTGTGTGTGCAAGTGTGTTTTTGATCCCCACTGAAATTAAACACACGCAATGCTCTTTGACCTTTAGACAGATTTTTAGACCTAACACGCACACTAATCATTTTGATTATTGGCACATACTGCTGATGGGATGGAGAAAGAAATGTATAGAATTAAGTAAGTAAATAAAGTGCAGGTCTGCAGTTAAATAGTGCCCTAATTAAACTGAAGTCATTTCTATCCATTTCTCTGTTAATATTGTAAGAGGCTTTTTTCTGTTTTATTTCCTTTTCCCTTTCTTCTTCTGCTTCTTTATTTTTCCCTGCTTTCTCTACTTTTATTCATCAATCTGCACGTGTTAAACCTCCACTGCATTCCCGTTAGCACACTGAGAGCGTAATATCTTAATGTGCATGTTTTCCAGGCGAACATGGCCCTGTTTGAGGCGTGCTGTAAGGAGAAGATCCAGCAGTTTGAGGATACGGGCTCAGACGAAGAGGACATCTGGGACGAGAAGGACGTGACGTTTGCTCCTGAAGCTCCGAGACGCTCCAGGTATGTACCTGTTGTAGCTCCACACACACACACACACACACGAGCAAGAAAGGGGAACTCCAAGCACAGGTCCCTGGGTATGACTTGGCTTGTGGGGTGGTGGGCACAATGATCATGCAGAGGATTATGGATAATTTACAGCTCCGAGACACAGTATGGAAGCAACGCGAGGGAGTGCGTGAGTTTATTTCACTAATTTCAACTATTTTAGACTCACTTCTCTCTCTGTGTCTCTCTGTGCATCAGGAGCTCAGGCAGTACAGACAGTGAGGAGAGTACAGACTCTGAGGAGGAGGATGTGAAGAGAGACCAGTTTGAGGCGTCGAACCCGGCGGCTGATGACCGTATGGAGGTGGACGGTGGAGAAGGTGACCGTGACATCTGTGTCTCTCCCACCTGCTGATCATCCTGATGGATTTTAGTATAATTATTAAACTTGAACATAATTTATCATTCTTAAAAGTGAATCAAACAGCATGTGATTGTTTCAGGCCCAGTCTGGACAGCCAACTTTGATGACGTTCCCATGGAAACGGGAGGCTCCTTGGCCCCACCCACTTCCTCTCCTTCCACATGGAGTACACCCACCAACACTGTTGCTACGGAAACAGGCTGGGCCAACTTCTCCAGCTTCACGCCAGTCAGGTGAGCCAACATGACACCTACACGCGTTTACACGAACATGTTAATGTCTTTCCTTGTAGTGAGTTCTTGTGACGCATGTTCTGTACAATGAAATGGTCTCAGTTTGGTAAAAAAATAGATAATGTAGAGAAAATGGAGGATAAAGTAGAAAACATGTATTTTACATTAAGTAGCTGTACAAATGAATACAAACTGTAGACGTGTATAAACTCAGTAGTGATTATGAAGGTGTGGTTTGATCTCTGCAGCCCCAAAGACCCCCTGAGGAGCAACTCTCCAGTTGCCATGGAGACGAGTGCGGAGCCGGCAGACCCTCTGGGCGTTAACACGCCTGCAGGTGAGTGCACACACCACCGCTGTAACGACGCACTCCGTTTCTATGGAGACGGGATACAGTCCTGCACAGGGGATTGTAAGAGTGTGGCTTTACTCTCACACACGCTGTCTCTCTCCCTCCCTCATCCTCCCAGCCACATCTCAGTGGGACGCACCTCCAGCTGTTCAGTCCAGTGGTTGTGATGTGGATGAGGAGGTGGTGGTGGACCGCATCACTGAGACGGTCACTAACGGCTCCATGAAGGAAACACTCAGCCTTACTGTAGACGCCAAAACCGAAACTGCTGTGTTCAAGAGGTGTGTACATACGTTACCATACCCTCACACGCCACCCTCACACGCCAAACACACGCCACCCTCACGCGCCAAACAAGCTACCCACCCACACGCCACTCAGAGGCCACCCACAGAATTTCTTCTCTCTTTGCTCAGTGTGCATTTGTTTCTTTCTGTATCCATCTGTATCAGTCTCTCTGTCTACATTTGCTTCTCATTTCTTTATATACATTCTCTCTCTCTCTCTCTGTTCTTTTCTCTCTCTCCTTATACCCTGTCTCTCTACCTTCTGCCCTTCTGCCTGTCTTCCAGCTCTTGTATGTCCATTCTTCTTTTGAATTCAGTGAGCTTTGCTGAGGAATGTGATGTTACGTCACGCTGTGTTGCATGTTTTGACGGAGACACCACCTTGTGAGGAACACTCCATTACCTGCACCTGCTACAGCAGTTACCTGCTTACCTTTTGTTTTGTTTGACTTAAAATTTGGTTAAGTCTGTCACATCTGATGGAGAAGAGAAGGAAAAGGATTTTTTTTTTTTTTTTAACTTTACTGAGAGAAACTGAATTGCAATGCCAAGCAACGACCTTTGGACAAACTAAGCCCAATAAACAGCACTGATGCAAAGAGCATTTTACAACAGGTAAACAGGTAACCACTGAAACAGGCGCAGGTGCAGGAGAGCGTTCCTCACATGGTGGCGTCTCCGTCCCAACATGCAACACGGCGTGATGTAAGCTCACATTCCCCATAGGGATTATTATTATTGTGGGTGTGTGTGTGCTGTAAGTGTGTACAAACAGCAGTGTGTGTGTGAGCATGTGTGAGATAAAGGCAGGTGTGTGTGTCTGTTTGTGTGTGTAGTAGTGTTGACCATGCGCTTCCTCTCTCTCTCTGCGTGCGTGGGGGATCAGAGTGTTGAAATCCTATCGGTATGTACAGGAGGAGCAGTGTCTGTGTTTACATGTGCGCTGTTCAGTCCTCTCACACGCACACACACACACACACTCACGCTCACTGTGTTTCTCCATCTGCATGTGTCATATCAGGTAACGGGACAAAATAACGTCACGTAATAGTTTAAAATATTTAATATTGCTTACATTTTCTTTTAAACAAAATGTTCAGTGCTGGAGATGAAATGTTAAATGTCAGCATTATTAACAGTTTCCTTTCCGAGTAAATTGGACTCAACTTTACTTCTATCAGATTTTATCACACTGCTGTTTTCCAAAAAAAACGTTTTATTCGATGATGACGGTTTATTCTCAGCGCGAGAGTCTCGTACATGATGTAGCTGCGTAAAGTTTTACTGCAATGATGTGAATTTCAAGTACCAAATGTATTGTTGTTCTCCTGCCTGTGTAGTGTTTACATTTAATGTACAGTTAGAAATATATAATGTGTGTTCATCACTTTCATACAATCATGATCCTATTCAAGTCAAACAGTAATATCAGCACATGGCTAGGGGACGTTTCAGGCAAAAAGAATCAAGGCTGTATTGAGTCATATTTGAAATGTCGCATTTAATAGACGCTCTAAATGGACATCGTGGCACAAAACAGTGAGTGAGTGAGTGAGTGAGTGAGTGAGTGAGTGAGTGAGTGAGTGAGTGAGTGAGTGAGTGAGTGAGTGAGTGA
>JAQQZR010000002.1:24306296-24320333 GCA_030068235.1 Notoglanidium macrostoma
GTGTGTGTGTGTGTGTGTGTGTGTGTGTGTGTGTGTGTGTGTGTGTGTGTGTGTGTGTGTGTGTGTGTGTCAGGTGGAGCTCCTGGTGATGAAGGCTCTGTCAGTTGGACTCCTGCAAGGAAGCATTGACGAAGTGGATCAGAGAGTTCAGATGACCTGGGTACAGCCACGGGTCCTCGATCTGCCTCAGGTAATGCGCACACACACACACACACACACACACACACACACACACACACACACTGAGCTGCATGTATGTCTCTGATATTTTGACGCAGATGTTTTCTCTCTCTCGTCTCTCGAGTCCTGTGTTTACACCATTTCCTCTCCAGAATGAACACCGCATCATCGCCATGACGAGAGCTTTTTTGTCACCTGCACTTTCAGGTTTCTCACCTGTCTGTGCTTTACTCTCAGCTCAGAAATGATTATTTTAATATTATTTCATAACAATTCCTTAAAATCTGCCTTCCAGCAAACAGAAATGCTTCCATGTCACTGCTCATCACCGCGGCGGTATGTTTTCGTAGCGCTTCTCTGAAATACTTTACGTCTTCAGAACATCACGTGAGTTTTAATGATGAGACCGAGCAGGAGGGAAAAGACTTCTCGCTGCCGCTGTGGCTCCGCGTTACTGCTATTGACATCGGACTCGCGAGGAATCCGTGGAGAGCGGCGGAGTGGAGACGACGCCTCGGACCACGAGCAGTGGCCGTGAAATATTTACATGAATTCAGAAACACATACGTGACCGTCACGTCACACCGCACCGTTTCTTCCGGTTGTCGTTGTGCGTGAACGTGCTGCGCAGCGGCAATAATAGATCGTCATGTTTATGACGATGGCGATAACTAACTTGCATTTAAGCGCGTCTTTATCGTGCGTGCATTCTCAGCCAGTGTTTCATCTGTTGCTTATTTATTAAAAACACGTTGCAGTAGTTGACATCAGGGGCAGCTGACGCATTTATTCGCCGTGTATCACCGAGGATGTAACGATGAGGAAACCTGAGGGTGTGAGCGTTTAGATGGATATCAGAGGTGACAAAATTTGATCTGAACTGTTTTCACACACGTGACCGGTGAAGCAGGTGATGCTGCTTCAGTTCTTCCTCACTTTACAATAGAGATGATTAAAGTGAGGAAATCAACAGTAAATAAACAGGATTTGAATCCAGGATCAGGAGGAACAAAGATTAGAGAGTAAAAAACTGAGCTGCTCTGATGAGTGCTGGATTGTGTGTGTTGCAGATTAAGGGCATGAAGGAGCGTCTGGACTTCTGGTGTGGAGATGTGAAGAGCATGGCTGTGCTGGTGGAGCATCAGGCACAGGACATTCTCACATAATCACACACACACACACTTTATTAGCTGTATTGCATGCTAGCGTGTGACCTTCCGTGTTTGATTAAAGACGTTTTCACGTAGCTGTGGTGTTTCTGCCGTTTGTCTTCATGCACACAGTTACTGTTAGGGTGTGTTTCATGTTGTCTCTGTAACTGTGTGAAGGTGAGCTGATCATGACCCCGTGTGTGTCCCGCACGCAGCACAGCTGGAAGCAGGAAGTTCACATCATGTAGATTTGGAGGAAGATAAACACCAGCCAGCCTCTGCGTGTGCAGGAACCACACGAGCTGCCCGAGAGGAACCGTTCCAACTGAAACATCTGAGCAGTAACGGTTCAGTTTCAATTTTTAAACCAGGTTGTTCTTATTGTCACTCCTGTGAGAGCGGGCTCGTGAACCAGAAGCGGAGCAGTGGAGCCATGTTTAAATCATGGATTTGAAATGCAGTTAAAATCTGAAATAATATTCAGTCTACAGTCTGTATGTGTATGTATCATCCTGACACGCTGATAGGCTAGCGGTTTAGTGTTTATCTCAATCAACATAATGATTGGCTGTTTTGACAGGAGGGGCGGAGCTTATGTCACACAGCTGGCATGTTTAACATTGTTTGTCATGATTTCACCAATTCCTGATTTTCTCAATTCTCTGCAAATGAAGTATGATGCTGTAAAGCGAATGATTCCTCTGACCAATCCGAGCGTTTCTTCAGTTCCTCACTCGGTACTTAGCCTGCTTTGCTAATCCAATGTGAGAACGAAGCTAGTACGAAGCCGAGCGTGAAACATAAAATAACATTTCACACTGATTAGTTTTAATCAGTTAGTTACTGTAGTTAATTTGTGTTTGTTTCATTAGCTTTTGAAGCTACATATAGCTACTACTGTTTTCGTCATAACCAAAAAAAACAAAAACCCCTGGACAGGCCACACCCACAAGTGATTCTTCACCTGTTCGTGTGGATGCAACTCAAACTGTTTTAAATTATTCCCTCGAGTTTCTCAGAATCCAGAATATTCTCAAATATTTCCAAAAAGTGGTGCTCTACCGATACAATCACCAATAAACATGGAGAGAAGAAGGGTCGCTTGTCAGTGTAGCAGTACAATTAAGGGTACTTGTGTGTAGCTTCAGTGTGCATTTATTACCTGGGCAGGTGCATGAAATGTACCTTTACAACTTTACCTCTGAAAACTAATGAAAGGTGCAACAGTTGTCCTTAAGTTCTGATCATGTGCCTTAAATCATTTTAATAGTTCACATCAACAATTAGTTTGGTTTTATTAATAACCAAATAAATATAAAAATAAAATAATAAAAAATAAAAACAAATAACTCCAGTTTGTTGACACACACTTTGCTAGTTTGTATGTTGGTTTATTAATGCGGCCCATGACACAGGTGTGTGTGAGGACGGCGTGTTCAGGTGCTCATGGGCGCTTCTTGTAGTCCTCCATGTGAGCGAGGATCCACCCCGAGGGGACGAGGATGGTCACAAACATGGCCATCATGGCAATCACATGCTCCTGAGGACGGCATGGGCAGAATCAGCCAAATATACTGAACACACACCATACAGCGATGATCAGAGACGCGTGCGCTACGGAGTCTAATCACACCTGAGCAAGCGGATACCTGGAGTCTAATCACACCTGAGCTTGGATTACACGAAAGCAAACATAAAACTTTTTCAGGCATTTTTTTTTACTCATTTCAAGCTTCGAATCTTTTATTGGCAGGGAATTGTGTTAATTTCCTGAAATAAATTATAAGAATGATCTGGCAATAAAACAAGAAAATTTAAAGCTTGAAAAATGTCTAGAAATATATTTATTTTAATGTTATGATGAGGAACACTACATAAATCTGATAATATTGAAGGTATTTCCACTAAGATATAAACCTCTGCAGTGATCAAATGAGCGACACTGATCATTAGCGTGTAAATCAGCCTGCACGCTGCTGCGAAAGAACAGAAATCAGACATTTTACTGGTTTATTTAGAGTTTACATAGATAATATCATCAACCTTATTATTGTTAAAAGATGATTGTTAAAAAATACAGTCTTGATCAGTTCGATAGAAATTATCTTACGGATTATATTCAATTCAGCTTTAACCCAACACAAATAACAAACACAGTTTACCTGCAGTTAGTTACTTTCATGATGATAGCAGAATGTGAACCCTGTCCAATACCTGATATCTGATTGGCTGATGTTTTTTAATTAATTAGGTCATCATTAAAAACAGATTAGCACACAGATGAACCTCACCAGATTTCAGCTCGATTTGACTTGGGGTTCCCGAGAAACCGTTACCTGACATTGGCCCCGCCCCCTGTGTATGGCCCCGCCCCCTGTGTATGGCCACGCCCCAGACTCTGTATTTCCTTCATTATATGCATTTCATGTGAATCCAAGCAGGCACTTGTGAGTTACTCACTGCTGTGTGAGTAAATAAGGCTCCGCCTCATCAGTACTGATTGACAAGTAGCGGCCATGTTGTTTACAAATGTTAATTTTGAGAAGTCTGGCACCAGATTTTTGAAGACTGGCCAAAAATCCTAGAACTAGATCTCAAGAGATTTTGAATATTATGCAAATTAGTGAAAAATGTATGTGGGCGGAGCTAAATGCTTCTGGAGGCTTTTTTGAGTGGGAGAACTGCAGGAACCAGTGGCAAAAGCTTTTCTGTTTGTAGAACTCACAGGTAACAAGCTAAAGACCTAAACGTGTGCTCTAGCGCCACCATCAGGCCGAGCGGGCTTTACAGATCGAGCTGCACTATTCGCTTTAAGGCAGAAAAATTCTAACAATTCCAATAACATTCCAGCACGTTCGGTGCTCGGACCCCTCATCATAACAAATAAGAAAATTATGCACTTAAATTTCATTTTTTTTTCTTTTTTTTGGCACAGAAGCTGCGCATCATGCTCTGCATCATGAGCAAAATGGACTCAAGTTAAACTAAATCATTCTAAACTGAATTTAAGCAGAATTCCATCTGCACTGTAGGTATTACTATGTAAATGTATTTATAAACATATACAATGTTTAATTACACTTTAATTCTCTGTGATTCGGACCAGTGTGTAAACAGCATTAAAGCTTGCAATAATAATAAGACCTGAGATGAATACCGAGATGTGCTTTATTTAACATGGTTATGTTTATTCTAGCGCAGGATTTCATTTATCATAAATTTCTTACTTTGTATTTTATCTTTAATTCCTCCATCACACACAGATCATGGCATTAGACGCTGGTCAGGTACGCAGTGTGAATGATTACAAATGAAGAAAAAGATAAAACATCAACACATCCTTAATGATTCCTATGTCAGCGTTACCATAGCAACGAAAACACCCTGCGAGTCACATCTACTTAAAAAAAAACGTTTTCTTAAAGTGCGGAATGTTTAAGTGATATTCAAATATTCTCTAATATAAAAACGTTGCTGCTTTACAAAGCAGTGTGCTCAAAATCTAAATCGCCTGGAGGGTTTTTATTACTTTTATCTTTTCATTATTAATATAACAATAATGATGTTGATTAATGTGTTTTGTCTTTGTTTAAATCAGGAAAGCAGGAAAGTGGTATATACTGTTTAGTGTGAATGTCATTCAGCCTGTTGAGCTCCTGCGCTGTTGCACCACGAGACAGTTGTAATAGCTGTGATTCTGAGAGTGAATGTGGGTTGGACTGAAGCCTAAAAATACGTCTAATGTATATAAAATATATATATTTTTAACAGAATATTAAAGCACACCAGCTCTTCAAGTTGACAGACACATAATATGCAATTTATATGAAAAGTTTTATAAAAGGTTATATGAAAAGAGGATTATTAACAGATTATTAAGGCTGGGTATTTACATAAATTATTATCTACTTTAATGGCTTTGCTAAACCTGAACCCTTCCAGAGAGCAGACGTGTTTAGGACATGTAATAGTTGTGAATATTATTACTGACCCATGTTTATATAGTGTAACAGTGTCTATCTGTGAAAGCGCTTTTATGAATATTGTTATAAGAATGTCCTTTCTATTTTCAGCTCTTAATCATGTGATAGTTTCCAGATACGCTTGTTTTATAGTTCATTGACATCTGTATGACTTTATTTGTGTAGAAGGTCAAACATTTGGCCCGTTTTCAAGCCTCCAGGAGCTCCAGCAGCAGGGTAATGTCCATGCACAGAGAAAACACACCGCATAGATTAATATATTACTGTAGCTGAGTGCAAGACCTGCTATTATATTATGTGTATACCGTAGGTCATGTCTAATTTGAGAAGTGTGCCATCTGATCACAGCAGTGGGACGTGAGCGCTGTCACACCTCCAATGGCGTTCTTCTTAATCTCATTACAGTCTCACATTAACACTAAACTGATTACACACACATGATGATGTGTAGGAGTACAATGTTTTGTTTGTTTTTATAACAGCTGCTATTTTTATGAGTGTTTAAGGTGTGTTGAGTTTCAGTACTCACCCCCGTGCTGATGACGTGTTTAGCTGGTTTGACTGATATGTTGGCTCTCGGTGTTAAGTGCTGTCTCAGAGCGGCTCTGAATAAAGCCGAGGAGCGACTCAAAGCCAGCATGATTCCCTCTGCAGATCCGAGTGGTGGAGAACGTGTGGCGTCTGCCTGCTGCTGCTGCTGCGGTGTTCAGTGTTCAGCTCAACGCTGTTGGACTCTGATCCTGTGACTCTGCTGTTCACCTGCCAAGTGCTATTTATTACCCGAGCGTGCAGATCCGCCCTGAACGCTACGGATTCACGTCCTGCTGACTTCCTGCCCTGATAAACACACAGCAGCGCTGCACTAACACACACCGTGTTTAAACTACTCTCGCAGTGTTTAGTTGTGTCAGGATGGACTCGATTCTGATACACTTGATGTTAAGACTCAGTAAAGACTCAACAGCTGAAGCCAACACTGTGTTAAAAGATGAGTTTATAAAGTTCAGGCATTCATTATAACTGTAATAAAAACATTCACAACACTTCCTCACTCCTACTGTTCAAATTTACTGTGCACTCTGAGTTTCCTTTTATGGAAAAGGGGAGGGGCCAAGTACATGTTCTGGTGAAGGTGTGGGTGGAGCCAATTTCTGGGCCAGAAAAATGCGAACCGAAGCCTGAAATACAGAAATTCACAATATTGCAAAGTGTTCCAACGTGTCCTTGAAATTCTATGACTATTTCAAATCTATAGACACTTTTATGTTAACACTCCAGCTGCTAATTCAGTACTGTAAGTTCATTCAACAGGTTCATTCAGAATGGTATTCAGTATTGAAAGACTTGTTACAATGTACTCTTACATCATGTTATGTAATAATAAGGTAATTTTTAAGGTAACTCATCACTGTACATGTTAATTCAGTACTGTAAGTTAATTCAAACCTGTAGATGTTAATTCATTACTATATTGGAAGTAAACGCTGTGTTGATTCAGGACTATGAGTTATATAAATTCATTATATATAAATTAATTTAACACTGTAAGGGAAAAGTGCAGTACTATATGGTAAATCAGCACTAGATGTTAATTCAGTGCTATAGACATGAACCCATAGTCACGAACTCCACTTCCCAGGACTCTCAGCAGCCTACAAACATGGCCGCCGCGGACTCCCTCTGCCAGCAGGCACCTGCACGCCCCCGCTCTCAGTTCCCTGATCACTGACTGCACTTAAGGACTCACAGTTTCACGGTTTCCTTGTGAACTATCGTCCCGTGTCATTGCTACCAGCTCATACCAAGCCTCTGTTCATGGTGACGCTACTCCAGTTTAGACGTTTGTTTTGTATTTTGCCTTTGGTCCCTGCCTTCGCCTCTGTACACACTGTTTGATCTGCTTTCTGACTCTGTTTTTGGACTACATCCTGGATTTCGTCTGCCTGCCTGTAAATAAACGTCACACTGCCTGAAACCCTGGCATTGAATACGACACTGTAGGTGTTAATTCAGTACTAGAAATTAATTCAATAGTGTTGGAGTTAATTTGGTACTATGAATGACTGTGGTATTTAACATATGTAAGGGATACAGTTCAGTACTGTATAGTAATTCAACACTAAAAGAGAAAAGTACAAATTAAATTCAACATTGTGATGTTCATTAAGCACACGGCAGGTGTTAATTTGCCACTATAAGTTAATTAAACACAGTAAAGGAAAAGTGCAGCACTATATGATAAATCAACACTGTAGATGTTACTGCAGTACTACTAGTTAATTCAGAACGGCCTGTGTTGATTCAAGACTATGAGTTAATTCAACAATGTAGAAGTTAATTCAGTACTATAAGTAAACATTGTAATGTAAAACGTCTGTTCCAAAGTAAAGTAATTCAACTCAAATGTTAATTCAGTACTAGTTAATTCAACATTTTAAGAGTTCTATGAATGGTTCTATGAATGATGTGGTATGGTATTTAACACTGTAAGGGATACAATTCAGTACTATGTAGTAATTCAACGTTGTAAAGGAACAAATCAGTACTATAGGTTAATGTAATTATTGTGATGTTCATTAAGTATGCTGTAGGTGTTAATTCAGTGTTATGAGTTTATTTGACACTGTATATGTTAATTCTGTACTCTAACTTAAGTTCAGTACAGAAAGGTAATTCAGCACTTCAGCACATTCAATGCTATACTAATTGAGCTGTATGCGTGATCATTAACACCCGGACCCAGAACACACTCCACTCTGGTCCTCTGGAACCCTCACGGTGCTGATGTGGTTCTACACATGTTCTGACATGAGAGAGCTGCTGGACCGGGTTCTAATCGAACACGGCTGAACGTTGTGATTGATCTGAAGCGGTTCTAGTTAATAATCATCACTGTGTTGGTTTGATGAGGTTACCATACCACTACACACCAGCTCAGGGGTCAGGGAGTAAATCCAGGTTCTCACGGTCGGTCCTCAGCATGAAACTGCTTACCTGTTGATCTTCTGAACACACACTCCTAATCAGACGTCCAGCGACGCCGTCACACACTCGACACACAGCAGGAGGCTCGCTGGCAGTGTGAAATCCGACTCGGCTCGTCTCACACACGCCTCGCTCCTGTCGCTCTGAAATAAAGCCAGTGAGGGTTTAGCTTCCGTGTGCTTCCTGTTAGGGATATTGTGATCTTATTTTCAATAAAGTTTCTAAATATAAACTCTTTCTGAGGAAATGCTTGCATACACTTTTACAAAAACAACATTTCTTCATGTGAACCAAAATTTACTGCTATCTGTCATCGAATCTGATGATTTACTCCTGAAATTACAAAATCACACACATCATGAATCAGACGTAACTACACACTTAAGCACTATTCAGGAGTTCTGCGAGTTACGCATATGGAGTTATGCATAAGTCCAGCGCCACCGTCAGATAGTTTGATGTAACCACAACATGTCACGCTGTAAATTAGATTTGATTTGTAAATACACTCAAACACATTATGGAATGCCATTCGAGGACAAAATTAAATATGTAAATAATCAATTAATATTATATCAGCTGAGAAAAGGTTTATCATCGGAGCAGATGTGTCACAGAGACAGCACTTATGTGGAGGAGTGAAGAAGTAATTCATAATGTGCCCATCATTATTGCGAATTATTACATGGCTTAATTGAATACTCGACTCTGATTGGTCACTTACGGCACTCTGAGCTCTGCTGTATCTGTATTACAGACCGGTACTATGGACCACGTCTTTGGTGGAGCCAATGAAATTATATTTAAATCAACATTTTGTGTCAAATGATTGATTCTTTGGTAAATAGTCATGTAATAAACTCCTTCACTGTGATTCAAGATGACTGCTTGACATCAGGGTCCTGAATTACAGTGAAGGGGTTTATTTCATGCTCGCTGTGCATCATCATGCGTATTACACGGCTACTTACAAAGGAAGTCAATCATTTGACAGAAAATATTGATTTAAGATAATTTTATTGATTTAAAAATGATTTTTTTGCTGCTTCCACTAATGACGCGGTCCATAGCAACGCTGTGCTATCCAGAAATAACAGACCGCAGAATGACGTAATTGACCAGTCAGAATCGAGGGTTCGGAGGAGGAGTGTAATACGTTCTGGATAAAATGATGAATGAAGGTGCAGTTTCTCTGTAAGTGCAGCAGATGAGTGCTCGCTCTGATCATCCTTCACAACCTGAGCACAAATTCTTTACAGCAGAGCGCATCCGATTAACACCAGCACTGACTTTATTTTATTAATTCAACAAAATATAGTGAATTAAGTGTGATAAACTTATTATGATTATTATTTCTAATCACCTCGATTTAGTATCTCTCGGCTTCATTAAATCTCAAGCTTTTGCTGAAGAGAAATCTGGTAACCTTCGAGGTGTGAACTACACACAGGTGAGATTAATAGTCTGAATGTAAAGATCCAGAAAATCCACTTAAGCAGCTGCGTAACTAGGGTTAGGACACCAGGAACTTTCCTCACGTAGATATTCACGTAAATGTTGGACTGCGTGAAAGACTCTGGATTCTCTTTGGGTTTGGATTACAGGTATAAATGTTCCAGTGATGTTTGTGTTGTGTTTGTGTTATGACCAAAATGTCTCAGTCTGATTTATTAATGAAACTCTCATTCCTGTTAAAACAGGAAAAGGAACAACAGATTTACTCCAGTGGAATTTACCTTTATCAAGTATTTACATTACAGGAACACACAGCATGAGGAGAACAGGCAGTGCAGAGACTTCTTCATCATCATCATCATCATCATCATCATCATCTAACATTATATCAGTAACCTATTACATCTATCACATTTACTGGACATTTGATGAATCAAAAATGAATAAAAAACGTTTTACACGTTTAAAAATATTATTATTATTATTTTTTTTTTTACAACTTATGAACATTTTAAGCCGCATAAAGAGAGCCTACTCTGTATAACGGATCAGCAGATTCTCAGCCGTGATGAGCCGAGTCGATCTTCCAGCTTGCGCTGACTTCATCTTTTCAAAATCTAAATGAAAAGGGAAAAAAATTATAAAATTTTTGGAAATTAAAGGTATAAACTAAAGTTTTTACTTGATTAAAATCTACATGCTCAAAAGAATTTTGATCATAATAGAACAGAAATGCACAATAATAATAATAATAGTAATAATAATAATAATAATAATATAATATATATGAAATCTTTACAATATTATTCACAAAATAATTACAGTTTGTAAATAGCCCAGAGAATTCATAAAACACATGTTCACATATTAATAATGTATTAACTGATATTTGGAAGAAAAAAATTTATAATCAATTACCAATCATCATTAAGGAAATGAAGCCTAAAAATTGCTGACAAAACAGTTTTCATTTAATAAAAATGTTTGTTAACTGGCAAATTTCAGAACTGAGACTGAAAAGTAAGTTTTAATATTTACAGCTGAAGATCAGGTATAAATATGATATATTTACATTTAATTTCTGTCCTTTTAAAAGCAATTTATTTTAAAAGCAAAAGGTGAATTTCTTTAACATTGACCAAACATCCATTAACATACAGTAAGTGCTGACCTGATGCTGAAGTTTATGATTTGTTAATGCATTAAATATTATGAAGTAAATATACACTCAGTTCTCCAGACGTACACACACTGCTGGTTTCATACCTGTGATAACGGCGTACAACCTGTTCAGAGCTGATTTATAGAAATCGGCATAGCTGTCTGGGATATATCTCCTACCGTCTGTGGAAGAGGAAATCAGCGAGACATTTCCTTTAAACACACTGAGGTTGATCAGTTCTGTACATACTGTGTGAACATGAGAACATGAAGTAGAAGAGGAGATAAGCGTTGAGTGAACGGATATTACAAGTGCTGTGGATTCTTTATGGTCTGGCAATTAAGAGAAAAGCTTTAAAAGGAGAAGGTTTACAGGTTTATTCCAAACAATGAATTTAAGTCACCTGTAAACACAGGTGAGATTTATTATCTGTAGAAAACACTAAACTGGAGGATAAACACTGTACCTGTTAGCTACACTAGCCTTCAGTACTGATGAAGAAAGAAGTCTTTAAACCTCTGTAATCATTAACTACATTCAAGTAAAGAAAGTGTACTTTTTAACCTTTGGCCAAAAAAGAGGGAAACAAGGGATTATTTACTTCTAGTGGAACACCTTTAAGAAAGGAAATGTGATTTTTATTTCTACTATTTCTACTGGTGCATCAGCTAACCAGATGTTTGGCAGCAGAGTGAATAAACAGTGCTGGATTACTGGTATTGATTGTGTTAATGATGTAAAAGAGTGAACACTCACATTTCCCCTTCAGGTACAGCATCGACTGCGGTCCCCAGTTTTTAGTCAGAGTGGTCTGGAGAAACAACACGAGACATTACAGCAGAATAATCCTCACTGTAATGATGAAGAGGTAAAGCCTTACCTTCTGAATGCAGTGTGACTCCGTGAACAAAATAATAATCAGCACCGAACACGTCCATAAAATCTGCACACGTGGCATCTAATAACAAAAAACACATTCTTTATAATGTTTATATAACCAGTAAACAGAAGTTCATATAAAAGTTTAAAGCATAACAGAAGTATTTACCATGTATGTTGTTCCTGTGAGGCGTAGCAGTGTGTGATGCGTCCAGCTGTGTCGTCTGTTTTTATCCCCATCAGGAACACCAGGACTCCCGGTTCGATAAATTCCCACTGTGAGAAACGTCTGCAGCTCCAAACCGCTCCTATCATGGCAAAAACGTCCGTATTAACCCTCACACACACGTCTGACGTCAAGAACACACCAATCAATACACAGAGGTTCACCCTATACCCAAGTCTCCAAAAAAAAATCACAACACTTTACAAGCTGTGGAGTAAAACAAGCTACACAACTGTGGCATTTATTTCAAATGAAATAAAATGAAACATATTCCTGGTGAGACCAATAACAATGATAATAATCACTGCAGGTCTTTACTCACATGGTAAACTAAATAAATTCTACTTCTTTTTTAAAGGCCAACAGTACAAATAAACTGTACTTTTTATAAACATCAACAAGGTCTCAGGAAAATAAAACAAATATAATCCAAGATATACATCACAAACACCACCGAATATAGCAGTAAACACTGGAACTATTGAAAATACAGAAACAGAACAAACAATAGAACAGCATAGGAAATGGGTTGGGTGTGTTTTTTTTAAACCAGATAAAATAATAGGTGTAAAATAAACATATATAACATAACATATATATAAACTAAGCAAGTATAAATAATAAACAGAATAAAGATAAAGCCAGATTTATATGGTAATTATAATTTTAAGAATTATAACTAATTATATTGTACAAAATTACTATACAAAAATTTAAATTACTACAAAAATAAAATTAACATAAAAAAGGATATATATATAATAACTTAAAATAGAAATAAATATAGAGAGAATACAAATGAAGACAAAAGAATTCTAGAGTATGTAAATGATGTTAGAAAATACAAATGAATATACAAACTATAACATAATAATGATAGAAATATAAATAAAGAATATAGAGATGAAGAATAAGGTCCAAGAGTACTGTACATATAAATAAAGTCTCCATAAAAACAAGTAGCCATCACACACTGATAATGTACTGATACTCAGTGGAATATGATATGAAACACCTTAAACGGCTTCCCTCTAGTGTGTGTTGGCGTGTGTGTGTGTGTGTGTGTGTGTATGTGTGTTACAGCTCTACTTGTGTGTGCGTGTGTGTTTGAACATGAAGCGTAGTATCTGTGTGAGACAGTGTCCGAACTCCTCCAGTGTCGCTCGCTCAGCCTGAACTCGAGAGTCTCTCTCCTTCTCCACCTCCTCCGCCTGAGCCAGCAGACACCCGCACGTGGCCTCCACGACAGTGTCTGTGATACACGACACACTGCTCCTGTCCACACACACATACACACACAGATTGTGAAATAAATTTAAATCATGCTAGAGCTCCAGAACAGGACAGCAGTTACGCACGGCAGCTTGGCTCACTTAGTTGTGTGGTGTGTGCTGCTGCAGTCGCGCTGTGAAGACTTCTCCACCGCGCTCTCCTTCACCTCACTCCTGCTGTAGTTACTGCAGTTTACACACTTACACACGGACGAGCACATAATCTTAGCCTGTAAAACACACATCACACACACTCATAGTAATAACAACTATAGTATTAATAAAATTCATCTTCATCATCATTTATCATAAACAGCGAAAAAGGTTGTTTTTAAAATTACTACTCAAAAGCTGTAATGATTTTGTACTAATATATATTATATTAATATAATATATAAATAAATACAAAAACATTATAAAATTATTACATTTTTCACCATTTTTTAATGTCTTCATTTCTTTTTTATTGCATTTTTGTATTTAACTTTCATAATATATTAATAATAATGTGTTTTACAATTCAAGGCAAAACCACAAAATGTTCAGTTTTATAAATAATTCAAGAGTTTAATAATAATAATACTAATAATAATAATAATGATGATGATGATGATGATGATGATGATAATAGGCAGCACGGTGGTGTGGTGGTTATCACTGTCGCTTCACAGCAAGAAGGTCCTGGGTTCGATCCCCGGGTCACCCAGGGTGCCTTTCCGTGTGGAGTTTGCATGTTCTCCCCGTG
>JAQQZR010000002.1:24354202-24369202 GCA_030068235.1 Notoglanidium macrostoma
TGTGTGTGTGTGTGTGTGTGTGTGTGTGTGTGTGTGTGTGTGTGTGTGTGTGTGTGTGTGTGTGTGTGTGTGATTACTACAGGCAAGCATATATAATGATATAATGATTTGTTGAGTTATGCAAAAAAGGAAACAAAAAATAGTTTAGCGTGTATGACAGCATAATATGCAAAAATTCTAAACTACTGTATATGGACAGATATAACAGTCTCATTTTTATTACAAAGGTAATAAAATGTCTTTGATTGATGACGACGTGTGATTCCTGTATGTGCAAAGCGCAAGGTTTTTCTGCTGGCCTAGTCATGTAGTGTTTGATTCAAATGCAAATCGTACCGTAGTAAGGATTTAAAATAGATATATAACAATCTGGCTTTAAAAAACTGTGATTTTAGCATGCTTGAGATAAGAGAAATCTCAGATAAATCTGAGATCATAATGTAAGGTCACCAACATGAAGGGATTTTTAAGATTTTAAATAATGCATGAAAGTTTATTGATCCTAGAGGAAATTCTTCTTGCTCAAGCAGATAGATAGATAGATAGATAGATTTGCATGTGCAAATAATTCCTACCTAACAGTGCAAATTAAATAAAATAGAAATATTCTTAAGTGTAAATAAAAATGAAAATGGAAATATTCTTTAGAAAACTGTATATGTATGGGGTGAATACCATGGCATATTTTGAAAAGTTTTGAAAGGTTGAAATCTAATTAAAAAGGTTTTGCAAGTTTGAAGCAAATATTTGAATGCTTGCATGATGTTTTGAAAGGCTGAAAAAACATTCAAATCTCTGCAAACATTATTTCGTCTTTGAGTTTTTCTTCTTTAGAACTGCAGCGCTCATTTTACAGTAAAATTCGTCAGCCCCGGTGTATTATTTTGTTTTCCTGGTTTGAAACCTTGTACAGGGTGATCTGAAAACTAGTGCTTATGTGTAGGGAAAAAAAGTTCTGTGCAAAAACTAAATACTGACATAACAGTGAGCGGGTCTTCCTCCCACCTCATTAACTGAATGTACAAAAATCATTTCTTAAACTCAAAACAGACAAAACAGATTTGCAGAGTTTTCAGCTGATTTCGCTGACGTCACTGAATCCTTTCACAAACATATTTTTTTATTTGAACCCCTTATTAGATCACTGACAAAAATCGCTTGATTTTATTAGCAAAACGGGCTGAAAGTTCTTGGTTCATGCTTTCATTTCCTCCCAGTGAGATCGACTCAGTCCTGTAACAGACTCCAACACGTTCTCCATATAAACCCCAACTCCAACATGATCCCGACTGCAACACTGCCTGAATATAATAAACATAACTAGTAATATGAAAACTGAAAAGTTAAATCAGAGAACAAAGTGCATCAGATAACAGAGATGAAACTGGCATGAATAAAAATGAATTAAAAGCTAATCAGGACAGATGGGTGTTTATTTTAATGCCACTTCCCTCAAATCTCGGCGTGTAGGTCCGTTGTAACTGCATTTCCTTCTCCTGTTTAACAGTCCATTTGAAATGCACCTTTTACCTTCCTTTAATTCTGCGTGTCTGTAGTCTTTTTTATTTTGTACAGAAACTCTGAGTACTTGAAAGACAATAAGTACATTGAATGTATTCTTATTGTTATTTTTATTCTTATTGTCATTATTAATAACATTTCTTAGGCTGCTTGTCATGCTAGGTGTGGTGATGTTCCAGCACTTGGAGGATGTGAGCAGGCCCACTGAGTTGGATCTCCTGGACTTCGTGGGTGTTGATATTTCCTGGGATTAGTGTATTTTTCCAGATTATTTCCCCCCCACAAATCCTAGTGCTTGAATGACAAGTGGAATTGTTGTGGTATTCATGCTTGAAATTCATAAAAGTCCTTTTTTGCACTTGAATTACAGATTAATGTTTAAATTAAGGGCAGAATTTCTACATGAATAAAATATATAAGTTCAGTAAAAAGGCAGATTATACTATTTAGACTCACTACATAGAAATAACTAGGCTACTTTGACAGACTCACTGTAGTAACATGGACATTATATGATAATAATAATATATGTAAAAGTTGAATAAAGCCATAATCAGGTTTTAGAGTGTTGGAGAGATTCTCAGATGTTGTGGTCAGGAATTGACATATCGAGGCCTGTTTGCATTGAGCTCTGTGTCAGTATGGATGTTCATGTCCCAGAGGGCAGTGATGTTGTAACGCTACATGATTGTTATTGACGCTCCTGCAGATGTTCCAATGTGTTTATTCTGCTGCCTTGTTGTGCAGATTAATGTATTCAGTCTCACTGATGATGATGATGATGATGATTATTGTATAGTATTGTATAGTACATTATGACTGTTTAAGATTATATGTGAGCTCTAAGTTAAAATCATATTAAATTCAACTGAAAGTTAAATGAAATAATAAATTAAATTAAAAGTTTACATCCTGATGCTTTTGTGCGAGCTAAATTGTGTAAACCGAACATGTGTACCCAGGTTATTAAGAATGATTCAGTAAAATATCCGTGTTGATGTAGTACTGCCACTCACTGGCGCCCTCTAGTGCTAACTTGGTATCAGAGACTTATTTGTAATCACAGGTTTAGGACTGTATGATGTATATCATTTAAACTGAGCTCCATACAACCTTAACCGTGCTTTAAGAAAAGAAAAAGATGTTGTACAATAAGCATTTATTATTGTTAACGTCTCTCATGTCTCACACTAATTATTTACAGATATTTTAATAAAGAAAAAAGGATCTTATAGTTTTAAATAACAGATCAAGTTTTTAATAAACTTTCTCACCACTTATTATTTTCTGTACATAAATGTCACATATTTACAGTGTTTCTATAACTTTTATATCATAGACCTATGGAAATGAAACGATTTTAGAGGCCATATAGTTTATTACTGCAGTAAGATAACATACTTCTAATAGAAACCCTAAATATATATAGAAAGAAATTGTTTTACATGTCTGGCCATACAACTCTTTGTTTAATCTAATCTGTATTTGTGGTACTTACATGGGGGATTATTACCTCTAATTTAGTGAAACTGCTTTTGACTATTTTAGATAAAGGCAATTTGATCAAGGAAACATAAACTTAATGAATCATCGAGTAAAGGATTCACATCCTCATAATGTGCTGTATTAAATGAATCGAATCACTGATAAGGATCTCTTTGGACACCACTAGGGGCCGAATCCGAAATGACTCCATACTTATTGAAATGATTCATTTTACGCCCATTATATTGTACTGTTAAATGCATGAAAGGCACAAGTATACATGTGTAATATAAAAAGATAATAAACCTAAAAAATCATTGTGTAAAGGATTCAGGTCCTCATACTGTAGTGAATTAAATGAATCGAATCAGTAGGAGCCGAATACAAAAATACTCCACTCTACATTTAACTTTAAATAATGTACTATAAAAGGTATAAAACAAAAAAAGTGTAAAAGTGTACTATAAACGTAATCACTGAATGAAGGTATTTAATCCTTTTTGTCTAGTTTGTACTGAACTACATGAATCGAATCAGTAATAATATGAGGTTGAATCGAAATGATTCCATACAGTATACACTATGTGGCATTGAAATAATGACTTTTACAACATTATTAATACTATAAAAGCTATAAAAACAAAGAAAAGTGTAAGTATGTGCTGTAAACTTAACGAACCACTTAATAAATGATTCAAATCCTTATAAAGCAATGAACCATATAAATCGAATCAGTAAGAAGAATCATTTTGCGCATCACCTCAAGGGCTGAATACGAAATGACTCAGTACTCGAAATGTTGCAGGAATAACGGCTTTTACAAGCTTTATATTACTAGAAAGTGTATAAAAAAACTAAGAATAGTGAAAATGTGTACTATGCTATAGCCTTAACCAAGCATTAAGTAAATAATTCAAATCCTTATAGCACAGTGAATCAAATGAATCGAATCTGTAATATGAATCATTCTGTGCCTCATTGTAGTCTCAATCCGAAATTACTTAATACTCCAGATTTAGCTTGAAATATTGACATTTACAGGCTTTATAGTGAACTATAATAATATAAATAAAAGATACCAAACCCAAAATGAGTACTATAAACGTAAAAAATCATTCAGAAAAATGATTCAAATTCCTTATCGTGCACTGAATCGAATAACTTGAGAAGAATCACTGGAGGCTTGAAATAATGGCTTTTACCATATTTATAGTTTACTATAAAAGCTTTAAAGTGCAGTATTATAGACAGCCATTTCAGATGTATTAATGTTTCCTCAGCGGAGAAAGAAACCACAAATTCGCGTGAGTCCTTTTTGCGACGCTTAAATCAAGTGGCGTCCCCGTTGCTGGGAAACCGTTTCCATGGGAACTCTCAACAACCTAGTTCGAACCTGGGAGCAGACAGGAAAGGGGTGTAGAGGCGGATGCCGGACTGTGGAGGTTCAGTTAGCCGAAAACCAGGAGAGGAACCGGTAATGAAACGTGAGTGTGATGTGTGTGTCAGTCGGAACAACACAGAGCTCTGTCTTTTACAGCAAATCTTTTATTTAGCCTATACGAATCACCACTGAGAACGCCTGTGACTGTGGAAGGCTGTTGGAAGGAGATGTTTTGTCTTGCAGATTCAGGCAAAATCTCACCACTGCTTTTGCATTGAATGATTTATGGTGTGGTGTTGGACATGGAGCTGTAGACATGCAGCGTCTCATTCTCCTGTTTCACACTGATGCTGCCATTGTGTCAGATTTGCCTTATTGTAATACCTGTCTCAGGTGACATTCAATCACAGGTGCAGGTGTGCCTGGGGTCAGGTGTGTTTTGGGAACTCAGTGTGATCTGATCATTCAAACCAAACCTTTTCACCAAGCACTTAAATGAGAACTTATTTTCAAAAATAAATGCTTAACGTACTAACCTCCTTCTTACACCTTACAAGTGTTATGCTCTGAATAAGGGTGTCTGATAAATGCACTAAATGTAAACGTAAACCATTTTGGAAGGAGATCAGATAACATTCGTGGTGTGTTTTTAAATGAATGTTAATAAACTTATAATGTAATACAGTAAACTTATAATGTAACATAGTGTAACACGATGGCAATATCTGTATCTATATGTGTTTATTGCACGTGTACTTGAATTTTAATTCAAAGAGGGCGTGGCTTTAAGCTTTCTTTCTTTCTTTCTCTTCCTCAACCTCCCATCACTCCAGTTTATAATTTGGTGTCAACTAGACATGTACCTAGGACTGTTTTCTCATTCCTTATTCCTATCATATGCTTGCACAATTAGGCCTCAATCCATTCTTCTTGGAACTCGGAAAACTCTCACCTCTGACATGCACTAAAACTCGGAATTCCGACATCCACCTGGCCTGAATTCTCGGACATAAACATACCTGCTACGCTATACGTACTGTATAATATTGAACAACATATAGTTTGTACTTTGACGTGCTGTTTGATTCTTCAGAATTGAAGATTGATGCGAACGACCCTCAGCATGCGAGTACACACCAGCATACACCAGGTAACACACACACACCTGCAAACACACTGTACACACTACATGCAGATATGTGCGTTTATCAAATGTGTATGTATGTGTGTGTGTGTGTGTGTGTGTGTGTGAGATAGGGTCCCCTCAGCAGGCCAGGGTTCGAGGCAGTCGTGTAAGATTTCCAGTGATACACATTGACAGACTGAGAGCAGCCAAAGCTCTGGTGGCCAAGGTTGTAAAGGTCAGTGTCACACGTGTATAATTAGATACCCACTGTGATCCTGCTGAAGCCTGTTCCCTAGAGGGGCAGCATTCCTGACATTATTCAGTGTTTTAAATTAACCAGCTAACATGAATGTTCCTCACAGCTTATGTAACAAATCACTGCTAAAACACGTGTAACAGTTTTTTAATCCTAAACTTTGTTGTGTTTCGGATTCTGTTTGGTCAGAAGGAGTTTATTTACTTTCTACAAGTATACCTGCAGCTTTGACAAAAGTTCAGCTGCAAATGACAGGTTTATATTAGTGCGCTTGCTCTAATACGTTGTAATTTATATAGTAACAGCTCATTCACAGGGACTTGTACGGTGGACGCACGTAATCAGACTAAAAACGTGTGTGAACATTGATATAGTGAGGTTTTCTGTAAGAAAATGTTCTTTTAACATTTATGAAAGGTGTTTCCAGGGTCAGGGCCTTTGTGGTTTCTCAGTCCCAGAATTCAAGGAGTTGCTTTTGTTTTGAAAGCACATGGCCGCTATTTGCTTGCTCTCTGTGCAGGAAAACCTCCACGAACTTACTGTTAGTGATCCTTTTGAAACCCATCTCCAAAGTTTTATTCATTTACGTGTCATGCATGGAAGCTTGGAACAAAATACGCTTTCTTTTCTTTCGTGGCTGCCCACAAGACTGGTTAGGTTAGTACTCCGTTACATAAGGAATAACCATATGAAAATAGAATAGATCAGTTGAAAAAATTTTAAATAAAGATCCCTTGACAAGATATCTTCAATTTCACATTGCAGTTGCACTTTCACACCACCACAATGTGGATTACTTTCCTAAAACAACACACCCATAACAGTTAATAGTAGTGTAGCTGTGTTCAGTAAAAAAAAAAAATCTGTCTTGTTTAGGATCCATTTTTATAAATTAGCCATAGTGAATAAACAAACATGACAGAAATGTCACAGCATGTTATGATGCATGATGAGACTTTAAAGTGTCGTTATGATGACGCAGGGAAAGAAGGTGTTCTCGGTGCAGGGACCGTACCCTGTGATTCGTGCAGCTCTCAGGGCCAGAGGCTGGGTGGAACGTCGGATGACTTGTCATGGAGACCAAGATACTGAGGTCACGGAAGAGACTGACAGCAGCAATGACGACGGTAACAGATTATTTGGTTACACAGATATAACAGAAAATCTGTAGTTGTCTGTGTGTTGTTATAGTGTGCTATGCTTATGGCCGTCAGATTACATTTTATTAATTAATCACCCTTTGTAATGATGGTTTAAGACTGTGAACTTGACACCACACAGTTCAGCTAAGATTTCAGAGACACAGATCAGTCTCAGCCTTCTTGGAGAGCATATGTCATCACTACATCCTCTTTATCTCTGTGCACATTCAGACCGAGGACAGGACGGGGTTAATGAGGGCGACGCTGATGACATGTACAAACTCATGGTGAGCTTTAGAGGGTTTAGACCTTTCATTAAGACTCTAAACTTATCCACCTCACTTCTAACATTTTACTATATATATATATATTATTATTATTATTTTTTTTTTTTATTCTAATTTCTAGTCTTTTCTGTTTAATTAATCCCCAAGTCTCGTCTAGTTCAAAACGAAGTGACGTATTTCTACTGGACTACCAAGAGGGACGCAGTCGACTATCTGTCCTTACAAAAAGACCAGATGACTAATCACTACGCAAAAGCAGAATCCTTCACCACCAAGGTGTCTCTCAAGTATTTCTCCAAAACATCAGTCAGCAATAAAATTCACTGCTAGATCTCATACACAGTATTTACACATATCTGTAAAGTCCGATTCTGATTCCCTGTCTCAGGTGGGCTTGTGCATGAGTTTGCGAAATCTGCAGTGGTTCGACTCAGCAGACGCCGACGTGTTCTTTCCGCGCTGCTACCGGCTGGGAGCGGAGGACGAAAAACAAGCGTTCACTGGTCAGCACCACTGTTAATGGACATGATGTCATAATTCAGTGTGCAGGATTGGTGCAGGTCACTGAGCTTTGTTTCGCCCCCTGCAGATGACTTTAGACGTACTGCGTGCACAAGCCTGCTACGGTATGTTGTAGAGAGAGCTGGATGGCAATTGGAGGACGACAGAGTGGGTGAAATCTGTCATAGTAAACACCCTCAGGGTAAGACGTGGTAACAAATCTGCACAGAGCTTGGGTTTGTAAAGTCAGAGGCGAGATGGCGATACAGTTCAATTTTAACAAAACACATTGGCACAAATAATCTCATATATCTCTAACGAGCAAACCAGAGGCGACGGCGGTAATTAGAAAAAAGCTTGAGAAGAATTAAACTCAAACGGAAACCCGACACATCATTACGGTATACAGAATTTGAAGAGTAAAGACAAACAGTATTGAGTGCGTTTGCAGGATGTTGATGAGCAGACTGGGAATACGAGCTCTGGGATGAACATAGGACAGTCTTTATGACTACAGCAGCAGCTCTTTAGAATAAATCTATAGTATGAGGATGAGAATTTAAGAATTTACACACCGAAATATGTCCAGACACAAGAAAAGCCTGAGAACCATTACAAGACATGAAATTTAGCTGATAACAAACAAGCATTGTGTTAGCTGAAACACTAAAGCTAGCAACTGTGAAATCTAGCTAATGTTACCTAGCTAGAGATAGGCTAGTCATGTTTGGTGTCACAGTTTATCTAGTAGTTAATTATTATTAGCTAATCAGACATTACTAGTTTTTCACTAGTTAACTGGAGCAGCATTACTCTAACACAGCTTAGTTTAAGAATTCAATCCACTTAGCGATACTAAGTAGAACATTACACTTGAATTTAGAAGGTCTTATTATGAAAAAAAAAAACCTCTCTGCGTTACATGGCTATATTAAGGGCAAATGTTACAAAATGACAAAATGTTAACAACCTTGCAAGTACAAACAGGAAGTTTAACCAGCGTTCATTCATCCTTAGCAAGTGCTTATCTTGCTTAGGATGGATCAGGCAGTGGATCAGGAGCCTAACACTCAGTGTGAGGTGGGATTACACACCGGATGGGTCACCAGTCCATCAGAGAGTCCATGCATTTACACCTAGGGGCAATTTAGCAAAGCTAAGCACCCACTGGTATGTTTTTGTGATGTGGGAAGAAACTGGAAAACCCAGATTAAACCCAAAACAGACAAAAGTAACTAATAGCACTGTAACGTCCTGTGAATTTCCCTATTTAATCTTGTGTTGCTTACTCCGTGTTGAATGCTAGCAGGTGTTTTCTGGCTAGTTCTATTTGGCTCCATAGCTAATAATGTAGCTAGTTACAGTATGTATGTAGCTCAGTAAACTACGACTAGTTACAGAACATATGCAAACTACAAATGAGCACAAATCAGACAAATTATTGCTTAAAACGTTGGCGCTTATGTTAGATTTTGCAATTTCAGACACAACCTTGTATGTACTTCTGTCATTTAGTGTCAGAATGAATACTGTCTTCAGTCACTGCCATTTGTGGCCAAAGCACTTGCGACACCCTGTAGCAGTACAGCAAGTCTCACTGGCTGATATAGGAACTGTATTAGGAATTAGTGTTTGAAGTGGTACTGCATATCACACACTGACCCTTAGTACTCGAAACACGTGCCCCTTCCTGATTCCCTTCATCCCTGTGTGTAGGTCTGGACATGCAGCATAAACCACAAGCTAAGCAGGGGATTGGAGTTAGACTGATCGAGATGGCGCTGCGTGTGTGTCAGGAGTATCTAAACAGCCTAGAACACTGCGATATAGACATCTCTCTGGAAACCCCACCCACTCTCTCAGAGAAACAGTGGACAAAGTTTATCCACTGCTACTACAAGGTCATTCAGTAAGTACACTATTACAGCCCTATGCAACAAATTAAACCCCACCGAAGCCAGCCAGTTATATTATTTTACATACTGGAATGAACATAATTAATACTTCTTTATAATGGATGAGTGAAAAGGCTACTGTTGTCCTAGATAGTAGTGAAGTATGTTAGCCTAACACTTCTTACTCTAGAACTAGCTAGCTAGGTAGTTAGGGACTAACTTGTTCCATTTCAGTTACATCAACACAAGAAAGCAATAAGTCGACTAAATCCAATCAATTACCATTCTTTTTTTTTTGCTGGTGTTTGGATCTGTTTCTGTTTCTTCTCCTTTTTTCTTTTCACGTTCTTCGACCCCTCTTCTAGCCACAAGGGGTATGCCTGTTACATTAACCTTTTGCCAAATGATAGTAAGGTGTTTTTTTTCAGAATTATTTTATAAATGATGGTGCCCTCTGGTGGCCTGGAGGCCCTAAGCGATCGTGTATACCATTTAATAAATAGTCCAATGCGAGCGTCTGATCAGAGCAGAACTACATATAGTTTTCTACTTACACATGCTACTCTTTTAGGTCATGTTGTTAAAAATTTCTATAACTTACTATTACTACTATTACAAAAATAGTTTTTCTGTCCCATATACTAGGTTTATCCTATTTTGCCTAGAATTCCTAAACAACACTATAGTGTTGGCTCATCCATAAGGCCAGGTGCTCCACCCATTAGATCAGCAAAGATTCATTTTCATATAGAACTCGTTCACAACTAAATACCCTCAAATGCTAGTTACCTCTTTTAAGTGACAATGGTTTGCACGATATAAGCCAATGTTCCATTGACTTGCCCGTCCTCATGCAGATGTTGCACAGTCAGGACGCTCACTGCCCCATTTAGCCTCCATAGGGTTATTATTGCACGTCCTGGTCAGAAATGGGAACTGCAACAAGTGCAATTAGGGGTCCATTGGGGTAGGATTTCCGCTGCCCCAGTGGATAGCTTCTCTGCTTTTTTTTGTTGAGTCTATATTGTTATTAATGCAATTCATCCCTGCCAAAATCTATGGCCACAAGCAGCTGCGATAATTTGCATTTTTAGAGATGTTACTTGCATACAAATCATAAACTGGTGTTTTACAGAATAGTCAGCAATCTCTAGGTGGAAGTCAGTCACTTTATTACATACAAAGATCGTACTGAATATCAGGATCTCGGATTTTCAGAAAAGTATGCTTGTAAGTATGCATCCAAGCTTTTTATATGCTTTTTATTTGGTGTAGCTGTGCTCATGTATCTGACCACAGTGATAGGTATAAAGGTTTATCTCCTGTGTAAAAATGAAAGCCAACCTTTTATTTGTGCGTTGCATGTTTGAAAGGAGAACAACAGCGGACTTAAAGCAGAACCTTGTGGAACACCACATTGCAATTCTTTATCTTCTGAAGAATCTCCATTAATACGAACAAGCTGCTTAATGTTCTGTGAAGAAAGAAACACTATAGAGTGCCAGATTAAATTGACTGAAATACACCTGAACATATAAATGTAACAGTACAACGCATTAAATAATGACTAGGCAGAGGCTAGCTGTTTTTCCTGATTTCCTGTCAAAAACCCGTTTGAAAGCTCAACTACTCAATCTGTTTTCTGCATTTTTTACAGTATTCTCTCTTTTCTGTTCATCTCTGTAGTGATGGTATGATATTAGAGCAATGTACCGAGTATGCAGGGCGCTGTCAGTCCATGCTAGCCCGAATGCAAAAGGTCTGTTCACAGCTGGAGGCTGATGGAGTCAATAACATCTGGATTATTAAACCAGGAGCTAAATCAAGAGGCAGGGGTAAGTGAAGAGTGTGTGTGTGTGTGTGTGTGTGTGTGTGAGTGAGTGAGTGTGTGTGAAAGTTTACAGCTAATTTTCCCTGTCTACAGTGTGAGTAGGATATTAAAATGTACATACCTGTGCCAGTTACGGCCTTCTTCCTGATAGAGTTGTGTGTAAAAACACACACACACCTGATAACGCCTGCCGAAACCATTGAGGCTTTGACATGCACAGGACAACATGTCTAGTTTTGTGTGTGTGTGTTTGTCATATACTGTAAAAAAAAACACCTGCTGTAAGTTTACAGTATTTATAAGGCAATTAGAGCGTTGGTTTATAGTTAAAGTACCAGAAACTCTTTGGCCTCTACAATTACAAGAGGAGCTCAAAGCTGTGGCCGTCAGCTTCCAGACATTTATGTGTAGAAGTGCTCCTGAACTGTGTGCATATTTTTTTGGCTGACTTTGTACACACACACATATATATGTACATATATATATATATATGTGTGTGTGTGTGTGTGTGTGTGTGTGTGTGTGTGTGCTGTAGGTATAGTGTGTATGAACAAGTTAGATGAGATCCTGGGTTTAGTGAACAGCGACCTGGCTCTGATTAAAGACAGCAAGTGGGTGGTGCAGAAGTACATGGAGCGCCCCCTGCTGATCCACGGCACTAAGTTCGACCTGCGCCAGTGGTTCCTGGTGACGAACTGGAACCCTCTCACCGTGTGGTTCTACCGGGAGTGTTACCTGCGTTTCTCCACTCAGCTCTACTCCACACACAGACTGGACAGGTGAGAGAGACAGACACATACAGCACACAGCGTTAACGCTGACTGAAGAACAGAATCACACAGGATCTCCCAACTGAGCCAGAATTACAGTACTATTTTAATTAAAAAATACCAGCTGGATTAATTATTTTTTATCCAATTTTATTTTCTTTTTGTTAAGAAATGCAAAGCGGCACAAGCGACAAGCCACGGGTCTCTCAGATCGAGCATTGCACATTGAGTCAGACTTGTCGGGATTTTTTTTTCACATTTCCAGACTTTTCTTACACAGTAAATATGCCGGTGGACAAAATTATTGGCACCCTTTATGAAAAGAAGCAAAAAAAAAGAAAAACAGATGAGTGATCTGTCGATCTTGAGAACACCAGAACACTGCAGAAAATGTGAAAAAGTGACAATATCTTAAATGATTTTCATATTCAATCAGTGTATCCTAATAAAAGATTACAATAAACCAAAAATATAACTAATGTACCTTTTTCTAAAGTTTTAATCATTTCAATCAAGATTTCAATATTCTAGATAATTTTGTTTCTTTCAACAAAACAAGGCTACTAGCCTGAAATACTAATCTAGAAATACGTTTAACATTATATTTGGTGCAATCTGATGATAGAAAATCCTAAATAAATCTGGGTATAGTCAAGATGTTTCTTCAGGCTGGCTGACGCTAATGTTCCATGTCCGTCCTTCTCACTTCTCAGCTCTGTCCATCTCTGCAACAACTCCATTCAGAAATATTTCCAACCGAGCGCAGGTCGTGACCCATCGCTGCCTGCTGAGAGCATGTGGTCGTGCACCGACTTCCGCGCCTGGCTCTCGGCTTCGGGGCGGGGTGGCCTGTGGGAGGAGGTGGTGCTTCCTGGCATGAGAAGGGCCGTGATCCTGACACTCCTGACGGCGCAGGACAGCGTGGAGCCGCGCAAGGCCAGCTTCGAGCTCTATGGAGCAGACTTCCTCCTTGGGTGTGACCTCCACCCCTGGCTGCTGGAGGTGAACGTCAGCCCCACCATGGCCTGCTCCACGGCCGTCACTGCCCGACTCTGCCCCGCCGTACAGGAGGACACACTGCGCGTGGTGCTGGATCAACGCTACGGCCGCAAGACCGACACTGGAGGCTTCGAGCTCATATACAAGCAGGTGATTTAGCCTTTAGAGCTATGTAGAACATTTCTGAGCAAAATCACTTTTATAGGTGTGCTTTTAGAGGAACGTTATCAACGACACGGTGCCGTGATGAAGCAGAGTAACTGTTACCATCTATTTTCCTGTAACCACAGCGGTTTTCCAATGCTAACAGTATTGTCTTCTAAAAGTGTTCAATTTTCATCCAATTCACCATATTGTCTTATTACATGCAGTTATATAACAGCGTGATTTTATTATTATGATATTGTTAGATTAGACGAGTGACGCGTCCATTGCGCGTCCTTGTGAAGGTTGTTACTATAGAAACACTGACGAATCAATCAATATCATCTGAGCAGTCAGATTCAAGAATACAACATCACTGTTGTACAGAAACAATTACAGATTTTTGGTTTTGATTGTGTTTGTTTTTAGGCTTATTTACGTATCTAATTGTTTGATTAGCTTTCTAGTTACTAACTAAATGTGTAAAAAATGTCTACACGGATATGGTGCCTTTCTCAACCTAAGAATTTTGCCGGCATTACACAATTGTAACACATGTTCGAACATGGTATTATTGTTTTGGATATTTCTGTGGATTTTAAATTTGTTTTGAAACAAGTGAAAAGAAATACACGCCATATAGTAAGTGTATTTATACATTTTTTTGCAACATTTTTAACATTTTGATTGCATTGAATCTTCATATGCATCCCATGTGGAATTTTGAATAGCGAAGTTTAAAGTTCACCATGAAGAGCCTGGTTTATCTGTTCTCATGTTTCTCCAGGCTCCTGTGGAGGTTCCTCAGTATTTAGGTATCAGACTCCTAGTGGCAGGAGCGCAGATCAGACGTCCCCTTTCGTCCCGCGCTAAAACATTCATCGGGTCTCATTGCGAATCTCTACACAAATCCAGACGTGTTCTCCATCCTCACACTCAGAAGGAGAACCAGTGTGAGGAGCAGAAGGAGAAGAAGAGGACCTGGCCGTCCGTCTCCACCCGAAAGGTCACGATGGAGAGAGCTTTAACTTTACAGCCTCTGATGGAGAAAAGACACCTGAGACCGGCGTATCCCTCGTCCTCAGGGCCTCTTCCTAATCTTTCTGGCCATCATCACCTTCACACTTCACACACACATCATACACACGTACGCACAGATCCGACACACACTCACACTCACCCTCATACTCCCAGGATCCAAAGGCACGTGCTCGCTCTGAACCGACTCGAACCTTCGCTGGAGATCAGCAGTCTGCAACCTGGGATCTCATACAAGGGCTTTTACAACCCCAACACACACGCATACACACACATTCCTCTCACACACACTATCCCTGCGTTTCACCCAGTCATACGCACACACCAGTCCTTCTCAACGCTCCATCGGCAAAACACAGGGACGTACAGAAACAAAGGACACGATGCCTCCAGAGGCTGTACAAGCCAAAGAGAGAAATGCAGATTTAAAAGCAATTTTTGGAGTTCTTGATATTTGGAATGATTATAAACCATTGCTTAGAAATTAATTGGTTTATTTTAATTGAAGTTACAAACTATTTTTATATCTATTAAAAAATTTTAAATGCAAGATTCATACAATGACCACTAGAGGACGACTCCAGGAGTGGGGTCTAATTTCTGTGTGTGTGTGCGTGCGTGTGT
>JAQQZR010000002.1:24371702-24375290 GCA_030068235.1 Notoglanidium macrostoma
TGAGATGCTGTAAATGTCTATGGGAATCCGTGGTGTCTGCAGGTTTAAGATTAAAAAGAAATCGTGTTGTATCTCACATTAAGTGTTTCCTTTCCTCCTTAATAACCTGCTGTCTGACTTCACAGCTAGAAAACATCTTCCTGTGACGTGTCTAACTTTCTCGTGTCGGTGCTGCCGAGCAGGTAAAGCCGAGCGTGTCTCCCTCTGAGAACAGCGTGGTGTTTATCAGGGCGACTTCACCATACAACAATTCGAAACGTGTCACCGCTGCTGTCCGCACAGAGCACGCGCACGTGTACTTTATTTCATTTTATACTGAAGTTTCTTACAGCTTATAGCTCGTTAGTTATTTTCAGTCCTGACTTCAAAAATCCAGACCTTAGTTGTTCTCAGGTAGTTAATAAAAAATGACCTAAAGCTGTACAGCCAACCTATAACCCGCTTGCTTTTTAAACACAACGTGTTCACGCTGTTGCGTGTTACGTATGTCTGGCCACGCCCCCATCTTTCCACCTCAGCACTGATGCAGCTTGCACTCCTCCAAAGCCAGGAGCAATACCATCATCAATCAGCGATACCCAGGAGGCACGATGAGTGGCGCACAAGCTCACACACCTGCGTAACCCATTCCCTACACTCCTCTGTCTCACGGCATGGTGTCGTCACTGACCTCCTTGGCGTCTCTGATCCTGCAGAGGAAGGTCTGAAGCTCCAGAGTCTCGAGGAACAGCGCTCTACACACGGCCTGGTAGTGCTCAGGAGCCACGGCCGGGTTGGCCAGTCTCCTGGCACACAGTGTCATCACCTGACGAAGAGTGCGCACCGCATGCATGCTCCCTGCCTCTTCTTCCTCCTCCTCCTCCTCCTCTTCATCTTCATCCTCTGGGCCGCTGTAGCCTTCGTCTTTCGTGGTGTTGCCGATACACTCGGCGGACTCGTCGTCCTCCCTCGCCACCATGCGCTCGATCAGCCGCTCCAGCTGCGGACTCAGCTCACGCTCCTCGCTGTCAGCCAATCCCCAGTCCAGCGCACGGTAGATGGCCACGCCCATGGACTGGACCAACTGATTAAACATGAGGAGTTGATTGAGTGGGCGGGGCATGGGTACGGCAGTAAGGCTGCGTAGGTGTGTGTGGTGTAAACTCACCTGGCCCTCCTGGACAGGTGGAGCAGGTACAGCTTCTCCATCTGCTGAAACAGAGGAAGGCGAGACGAGTGGTTACCCTCACCTCAAACCTATCTGACTTTACTGTACAAGGTCATGTTGACTTTCTGTCACGACTCTGGTAACCATAGCAACATCATTTTTTCCACTAAACCGGATTGTAAGCCATGGTACAGTACGGTTCCTGTGTGAACCTGAGCTGCTGATCACAGCATGAAAGCTGCACCTATCCCAGGGTTGAGAAACGCGCGCCCGTGTGTGTGTGTGTGTTTGTGTGTGTGTGTGTTTGTGTGTGTGTGTGTGAGAGAGCTTAAGAATCTTATGAGCTTTCCTGCCATAAGCGTGCACTGATTATCAGCACATATAATCCTCATATCACAGTAAATGCACAGTTTATTATATTGTGATATTATTTTATAAAAAAAAAAAAAAAAAAGTGTTTTGGATTTTGTAGAGTTCAGGCTCGATCTGAAAAGATCTGAGAGGCTTCTCAGGTTTAAGGAAACCTCTGGCAGGATGGGGGAGCGTTTCTGCATCTTTGTGCTGATATTGTGTTTTCATGGCGTAATGCTGGAGGTAGACACTGCGGTATGAAGCCACACCCACACACACCACTTCATTTCTGTTCATTACAACAGCATGGTGAATTACAACATCAGTATATTGTTAACACTGTCATCCCGCGCACTGAACAGATGAGTTTTATTATAAGCGAGTTTTTATTTTGAGCATCTGATTGGTGGTGAAAAGTACGGAAGCCCAAGAGGCCACGAATTTACACTTCTTTATTTGGCCTGTTTTGTGATTTGTTTTTGTTTTTAACATAAACATAAACATAATTTTCCCATGACATCAACACAATTTCCCCGTAGCCCTGCCGATCTGCATCTCTCTGTCATCATCCGGTCTCCATGGAGACGCGCTGGGCCTCGGAGCTGGTCAGTGATGTAGTTCATGACAGAATCAGGCTGACTTTGATTGCGCCTGTGATAAAGCTGTAGTCTTGCTAACTGCCTTTTTAAATGACGCACACAAATGTGAACACTGCAAGAGACAGTTTCAGCCTGCGTCAGGCCTGGACTGAACAGAAATATGATGTGCTGATCGATATAGTCCTGCTCTTCTGGCATTGCTGCACAGAATCAACGCTTTCGCGAAAACCAAGTTTTGTTATCTCGAGAAAATGATGTCGTTACCGCGCAGAGACGAAGCTCTGTTATGTCATGATTATGACAGAAACTACTGAAGATCATGAGAAAATTACTGAATAAAATATATAAATCCATGACTTTTCAGGGCTTCCATAGAAGTGTGCTGTTTTGTAAATATGTTCAACAGTATGCTTTTGTGTTTATATCATACTAAATGGGCACTAACAGGGAAACCATGGCAACAGAGAGGGGAACGCCCACTAACTGACAAACATACAGCAACTTCACTGGCACAAAAATTAGTAGCCAGTATGAACATAAGCTGAGAACTTTTAACCAATCATAGCGCAGTGGGCGGGATTTACCACTGTTCATGAGGTGGAATTTGTGGGAATACAGGAGGCGGGGTTTATCCACCTCTCCTTCTGAGTTACTGAGGAATTCCTGCTCTGTGTTTTAGGTTTGTGCTCCACCTAGTGTTGGAGTGAGTGCTGGACCTGTGTCTGTCAACATGCCTGTTTATCTGTCTGTCTGTATGTCTGTCTGTTGTTTTACATAAAAGTTTGTCTGATCCTCAGCATATCACAGCCTGTCTTTCTGTTTATCAGTCTGTTTGTCTGCCAGTCAGTCGCTCAGTCTGTGGGTCTGTCTATCTGTCTAGGAGCACAAATACCTACAGATAATCACTCGGCGTTGTTCTCAGTATCATCCTGTGTTTGTTAGACTCAAATAAAAACTAAAAACTAAAAAATATTTGGACCTTTTCTCAGTAATGATATAATTTTGCATGTTCATTATTTTGTGCGTTAAATATTGCAGTATGAGTATAATTCTGCAGCTGACTTCTGCAGTGTGTGAGTTTTGTCCAGACACACTCAGCACTAATGCATCGAGTTAACAGAGGAGGATCAAATCACAGCACGCACACACACACACGCACACACACACACACACACACACACACACACACACACACACACACACACACAACACCACACACACACACACACACACACACACACTCACGCCACTCCACTCCCTCACACACACACACCGACACACTCACTCACTCACTCACTCCACTCACTCACACACACACACACACAATCACTCACACACTCACTCACTTGTTTCAAGGAAACAAGAAGACGGGTCTTATGGGAGATTGTTTGTGTTCTGCTGTTAAAATGTGAAACTCCAATACACACTGTGTAAAGGAATTTTCCATGACAGGGTTTTACAGTGTCATATAGGTAATATGGAAGTAAAAGC
>JAQQZR010000002.1:24381798-24394741 GCA_030068235.1 Notoglanidium macrostoma
CACACACACACACACACACACACACACACACACACACATACACACACACACACATACACACACACACACATACACACACATACACCTACACACACACACACACACACACTCACTCTCTCTCACACACACACACACACACATACACACACACACACACACACACACACACACACATATATATATACATATATATACACACAGCCCTGTTTCACTTTCTTGATCTGACTTATTGTACTACCTATATTTTTACCTAATTTCTTTTTTATTATTATTTTTATTTTTACTTTATTTTATTCAAATTTTTTATTTTTTTTTGGTTATTGTTACTGTATTTGTTTTATTGAAACTGTAATTTCAATGCTTTAGCAATACTGTACATGTTTATGGTCATGCTAATAAAGCTCTTTGATTTGAATTGAATTGAGAGAGAGAGAGAGAGAGAGAGAGAGAGGGAGAGAGAGAGAGAGAGGGAGAGAGGGAGAGAGAGGGAGAGAGAGAGAGAGAGGGAGAGAGGGAGAGAGGGAGAGAGAGAGAGAGAGAGAGGGAGAGAGGGAGAGACTATGACTAACGTCACTATGACACAGACGTACAGTTTCTCTCCTGGTAGTTCCTGATGATGGTTGTGAGGTCGTACGAGCTTGCAAAAGGACTCGCTGAGTCAATCACAGACACCTGAAGAACAAACAAAAGGACAGGAGGAGCATAAAATATAACCAGCACTAAAAGGAAGAAGAAATCAGTTGACCAAGCCATTCTCACACACTCACACACAAAAGCGCACACACAGACACACACACACACACACACAGTTTAATGATCATACAATGACCAAGTCATTTTCACACAGACACACACACACAGACACACACACACAGACACACACAGTTTAATGATCATCTAAATGTTGAAAAGAGGTATAACTGTTCCAGGAAAGTGTGTATCACTCACAGGTTTATCTTAAATTTATTAAATTGATTTTACTTCCTTGTTGCATTGAGGACAAGTCACTGAACTGTGCAGGACAAGTGTGTGTGGATGTGTGGGTATGTGTAAGTGTGTGTCCACTCAGAAATGAACAATTCCCGCTCACGTTATAATCAGTGTTAACACCACGGTGAGCGAGAGGCTGCTTCTGCTGCAGCTTCAGATCTCCACTGACGAAGAGCTGAGACACCGGGACAGGAGACGAGGCCTGGACCAACGCCATGGACTGCATCACCACCACCGACATACGCTACAGATAGACAGGGGAGTGAGATGGAGAGAGAGAGAGAGAGAGAGAGAGAGAGAGAGAGAGAGGATGAGAGGGAGAGATATTGGGAGATAGAAGAGGGAGAGAAAGACACATGGATTGAGAGAGACAGGAGGGGATACAGAGCAATTAGTTCAACAGAATCTGTATAAGAAATGTTTGTAATATCCTATTTCAGTTCGCTGTCTATTATTGTGATCATTATTATTATTACTACTGTTATTGAATATAAAGGCGTACGCGGAGTTGGTAGGAGAAGGTGAGCAGTAGCTGGATGCTGTAGATCTGCTCTGTGCTCTTCAGAGGGACAGACAGTTGCAGAGACAGACGGTCTGCTTTCCCATCATCATTCCTGTCGCTCTCTCGCACCTGCAGGCAGGCAGACAGGCAGACAGATGGGGTATATAAATGGAGAAAGACAGACAGACTCACTGGCAGACAGACTCACAGACACAGTGGGAATGCGCAGTTTGTCCCCCAGCAGGGTGTTGAAGTTGGAGAAGGTGCTCCACGCTACATGATCTCCACTAACACTCGTCACACCGATCATCAACATCTCATACTGGAACTGGACCACAGGCTGTTCTTCATACGAGCTCTGTTTCAGCCAGAACCCTGTAACACACACACACAGACAGAAAAACTACAAGTATATGCACGAACAGGCTCTAAATGTCTGAAGAGTTGTTTTAAAACCGAATTTCAAGGAGGTTGATTCAAAACAAATAAATGCAGATGTGTTTTCCGAAAGAATATATATCTTCTCTCTTTACTTCTTCACAGCTGTAGCCTATATGCCTTTTTGTGTCTCTGTATGACTCTCTACATGTCTGTTTATGACTCTGTATGTCTCTATATATTCCTAACGTGTCTGTATGTCTCGTGACCTCTGATCTCCTCCACACTGCAGCTGTGGGGATGGAGGGGAGGTGTTAGTGCTTTACCTTGGCTCCTGTAGGTGATGAGTAGAGGAGGGATGTAAGTGAGCAGATACACCACCAGCACAAACACACTAGCCCGGGAACACACACTGGCTTTATACCGGATTAACACCGGGTGAGAATACACTTCATAAAATCCCATTATTAACCCCGATACAGCACGAGCTCGCAGTTCAGCTAAACGTTGGTAGCATGCATGCTAACATAACTGCAGCTATAACTGTCTCCCCTGAACTGACTGTTTGTTAGATGAGTTGTACGTTGCGGGAATATTTTATAATCTATCGTAGATTTAAATAAATGATATATAATTATAATTAAGGTTAACTAAATACACACTTATTACTTTTCGCCCCTCTAGTATGCTAGCCTCAAACAAGCTAAGATAGGGTTACTTCCGGTTTGCGAAGCGTCGCGGCGTTACCATGACCGCGTCACCACCATGGCAACCCAAAGCCACGCCCACAGCACGGCAAGCTTAACAGCCACTATAAAAGGATCATTTTATAACTGCTTTGAAATATTTTTAGATTATTAATATTAGACACAATATATAATATTTATCACCGCATACGTTATTACACAATTTTTAACATTAATTTACACTTCAATCACATGACGAATTCACATCATCATCTAGATGATAGTTGTAGCCTATATCATTCAGTTATAAAATAATTGTTGATATGATGACGTTTTCTTAAAGTAAGGAAATGTTTATGTATTTATGGAAGGAGTTTTCTGGGAACTGCAGGACAGAGGAGTTTCCACTTATTTGCGGATTGTCTGTAACATGACCAGCTGCAAGTTCTTTTTTGCTTTATTAAATTTGACTGTAAGTGAGAACAGGGTACTAATTTCCACACTGGTGTGTCAGCCTTCCCGAAATAAACAATGTAATTGTTGGTAGGTTGCTGTCGTAAAAGAGAAATAAAACATTTTGGGCATCAATTTCCTTTTCCAAAGACATTTCTTGCTATCTCTTGTGTATTATTGATCACCTCTCAGTTCAGCTGGTTCTCTCTCTCCTCCTGAACACTGGACAGGAAATGGAGTCGCCTGCATGACGTCACTCCCTCGGGACTGTTCCTGGTGCGCACGCGCGGTTCTGACTGCTAGCCTAGCCAAGCTAACAACATTAGTGACGTTTTGGTTTCGACATTGTTGTTTTCCACGCAATTCGTCCTTTTATTGAAACCTGCTTGGGTTTAAATCTCCCCTTTTCTCGTTTTTCTGTCGGCATTCCGCTGTGGAGGCCTGGGGGAAGCTGCAAACATGAAATGGATGTTTAAAGAAGATCATTCTCTCGGTAATGTGCTGAATATTCAGATGTGTGTTTATATCGAAATAACGAGAGTGAAAGAGAAAATAAGCAGCGCGAGAGGTTTTAGATTTAACCTCTTAAAGATCATTAAAGAGATTTATATTGGTTTTAATATTAAAATGTCAGGAGTATGGAGGTTAATGTTACTGTAATGTTAATGTTATTGTTTACTCTCTCTCTCTCTCCCCTCCCCCTCCCCACTTCCCCCTCCCCCTCCCCCAGTGGGTCAATAATAATAATAATTATTATTATAATTAGATTATAGATTGTGTATATGTTAAGACTAGCATTTAAAAATTATTTTCACTATAAAAAAATGTAAATAATAAAAATAACTCATTATTTGACTTATTTATATCATTTAGTTTCTCTGTTTCATAAAGATAGCAATAATAATTTATATATTTTTAATGATTACCTTTCAACACATGCAGTAATGTTTTAAATGGTTTTCCTGACTGCTTCCTCTGCTGCTACATGTTCTCATCTCAGAATATACTGTAGTATATTGTGTATTATTGGTGTTGATGTTGCCACCCCGACGCCCACCCTGACGCCCACCCAGGCCTCTGCTGGCCCCGATCCCGAGTCTCCATCCACACAGCAGGAGATATTGATCTGCTGTAAAATGTATAATGCTCAGTGAGCTGTGTGGAGTTTGATAATGCAGTGTTTCAGCTGAGTGCTGTGATGGCGTTCAGTGTGGATTAAACGCTGCACTTCCACTTTACATAGGAGGAAAAAATAAAGTAATGACTCAACAAAATAAAACAGGATGGGGTGTGTGGGAGTTACTGTTCCCATCCTGCAGCGGATTATTTTCCTGTTATAGCACATCCCAAGTGTTTTATTCCTCTTACACTACAGAAATTTTATATTTTATTTTTATTTAGAAAAAAAGACATTGTTATTCAAACATTTTTTTAACTGTTTATTATCAGCGGAGTGCGTGCTGTACACGTCCCCGTGAATGAGCTGTTACTATAGAAACGATAACGTATTAGAAAGCTGCACTGCTGTCAGAGCTGTTCTAGAGAATTAATCACCACCTTCTGACCAATCAGAGAGCAGCACTCAGCAGCAGCGTGTGACAACCATTTGTTCTGGTTCTGATTGTTCTGTTCCTCCTCCACAGAGCACCGGTGTGTGGAATCAGCCAAGATCCGAAACAAATACCCCGACAGGGTTCCTGTGAGTAACACACACGCGCACACACAGGGGTAAAATCTCATCAGCTCTAACACCAGTGTAACTGATCCTGTGTGAATATGACGAGTCTCTATTTCGATCTCGACTGAAGAATTCTTTTATGATTCTGAGAGGAGAATCAGGCTGAAAAGCTCATCAGCCAAGATGAAAAAAAAATAAAGTTGAGTAAACAAAGGTAACCAAACAGAAGTGAAGGAAAACTAGATTCAGGTGTTCCAGATCAGAGAGAGATGGATGGAGAATGGGCGGACTGGTGGAGCTGACTGGGCTACAGGCACCCAGAGAGCCACTCTGTACAGCCGTGGTGAGCAGAAAAGCATCTCAGGAGGCACGACATGTCGAACCTTGAGGGGGATGAGCTACAACCGCAGAAGACCACGTCAGGTTCCACTTCTGTCAGCCAAGAACCGGACACTGAGGCTGCAGTGGAAACAGACTCACCGAAACCAGAGCCTGGTCTGATGGATCTGGATTTCTGCTGAGGCAGGCAGATGGTACGGTCAGAATATGGTGCATGAGTGGCGGTGCGATGGCGTAGAGAATGTGTTCTTGGCACACTGTGGGCCCATTAATACCTATCAATCATGGCTTGGATTCATATGCAACAGCTGGAGTATCGTTGCTGAGCATGTGCATGCCTTCATGACCAGTTTACCGTCTTCCACTGGCTGCATCCAGCATGATGCTGCACCATGTCACAAAGCAGAGTCACCTCAGGCTGCTCTCAGGAACAGGACCGTGAGCTCGGTGGCCTTCAGTGGCCTTCAGTGGCCTTCCCAGTCACTGCGTCTGAATCCAGTAGGACGCCTTTGGGGTGTGGTAGCGCGGGAGAGTCACAGCAGGAATCGCCTGAAGCCGCCATGTCAGCGTCTCTAAGCAACGCTTCCAACATTGTGGCGTCCATGCCAAGGAGACTCGCGGCTGCTCGGAGAGCAAAGAGAGGCCTGGATCCCAGTGTTAGTGTAGTGTTCCTAATAAAGTGCTCAGGGAGTGTGTACACTAATACACCAGTAATCCTGAAGGAAATACACAGTGTGTGCAAGGAGCTGTGGGAGGTGGAGGGATGGAAAGAAAGAAAGAATCCAGATGAAAAAATAGACCTGAGTAAAATGAAGAGAAGAAGGAGGAGCGAGAGGAAGAGAAATGGATAAAGGAGAAAGAAAGAAAGAAAGAAAGAAAGGAGACGAATGCAGATCAGTGCGGGAGAGGTGTGTGTGTGCACGTGTGCGCGTGTAAATCAGAGGTGCTGATTGGTCAGTTTTGTGACTCCATCAGTAGCAGTTAGAATTCAAACTGACAGATTTTTCCATCTGTGTATTTAAAATGATGCATTTTATCTTTTAAAATACATTTTGAAACGCAGTGTGAACATTCAGGAAGACAAATAGTGGAATATTTTTTAAAAAGTGACCGTGTGTTGTGATGAGGTGGAGTTACACCCTGTTACACACCGAGTCACTCCAGAGTGTATTATTCCTCTTACACAGTTCTTCTGCCCAATAACTCAAACCTTATTTGTCATAGTTTTTATCTGTTTATATTTACATTGAATATTCTGGGAAACAAGATGAGTTCTTGAGTCAGAAACGGCCGTTCCCTTGCGCTCTCGAGTTAATCAGACGGATATAAAAGCCAGTGTGTCGTTGCAGAGAAATGGAAGCGTAAACTGGCCTGTCCTGAGGATTAGCCAGGGTAACCTGGTGTTTAAGAATCGCACCGGGCTTCTCGCCTGCTCTGACAGAGCTTTTATTCTCCGGTGATCATCGTCTGCACTGCGTATGTCTTTCATGAAACGCAGTCATGTGACCAGTTTGAGTAGTTGTTGTTTTCTGTGACGTCAGTGATTACGCAGTTCTGTTCCAGCAGGCTAATTTTCGGATGCGTGTGTGCGCGTGTGTGTGCGCGCGCGTGTGTGTGTGCGTGCTGATGGCGGACAGGATGTTTCCCATCATGTGTTTATTACAGAAACTAGAGGAAGTTTATCCCTTTTTATCCCATTGTCCATCTGAATGAGGAGTTATATCTGACTCCTGCTGTAGGTAAGGTGAACAATGTGGGCGGAGTTAGGCACTATTCCCATTGTTTTTACTTCCTCATTGTTCTGGATCTTCCTAATGTCTGAATCCAGACATTATGTTAGTGTTTTTAGGTCAATATTAGTGCAGCTCTCCACACACACTTCATCTCAGGTGACGCATAAATCTACAGGTGTAACCCACCACCGCATAGAAGATTGGCAGGTGAAATGCTGGAAAGACGGGCCGCGTGACGGGGACTGCCAGTCCGAGCACTAAAGATTATATACAGATTTTGAATAAAAAGGCATTCGGCATCTCATCGCAGTTACCATCACCACCGTGACCTGGCAAATACGGATGAGGACGTTGTTTAAGAAATAAAAATGAAAGTATATATATAGGTCCTGTTTACACTTGGTGTTAAAATGCGTCTTGAACGTTCAGGTCACAAGTGGACAGCCGAGACACGTCCCCGTTTACACCTGTGTTTATCTGCGTCTCCGAGGTGTCCAGCTGACCGCTTCTGTTCAGATTCCGTTACTGCCTACATCACTTCCGCTGGAAGGTCAAAGCTCCCGCGCACAGTTATATTAAAACGTAAAAATGGTCTTGCACTCCAACCGCGTACATCGCGTGTCGCTGTTACCAAAACAACCTCCACGTCCAGCAGTAGTGACGTGTTGTGGACGCATCGGCTTGAATGCGTCTTGGAGGTCGTTTACACTTGTATTTAACACTGTCCAGTTGTGATCAGATCGCCCAAGACACATTTTAATACCAAATGTAAACGGGGTCATAGCATCCCATATCGCTATAGAGGAAACTAAAGGGAACGGAATTCTCTTTAGAGCCCAAACAGTACACTGCCACTGCCACGTTTAAGAACACCGCTGTCAGGAAAACGAGGAAATGTCGTTAAACTATAATAATAATAATAATAATAATAATAATAATTCACACAAAACCTTGCGGATTCATCCCACAGCAGGAATGTCGTGTGGAAAATCTCCATTGTTTCCTGACGAGAGTTAAATATCAAGCTTTAGCTGACTAATCTGACCTGAATGAAGCAGGAAGTGATGCTGCAAGAGGAATGTGCAGAAAAAGAAAGACGCCCCTCACCTCCTCCTGCTGTAACACAACACCTGAATGAGTGTTCAGAGAGAGGAGACGGAGGGAAAAAACATCTTTTCATCGCCACACAGGGAGGAGTGCATTTCCCCAAAACCTCATTTCAGCCGTTCAGGACGAAGCCGAAGCTCTCGCTCGCTCGCTCAGCTGACACTTTATATCATTTTATATACTTTTATAATAATAAAGATTAAATAAAACTAAAAGGATGCTGAATTATGCTGTTTTTGTTGGGTTACAAATCTGTGTTAGCTGATTCAAAATCCATACAGGAAGTTAAATAAAAAACTTAAAAAAGCTTCATCACTCCATATTTTAACAACGTGCGCTGCTTCAGGTTTTGACTCAGAAATACACCAAAAAAGTGTCTTCTATTCCTCCCCTTAATAAAAATGGCACACGAGCCAATCAGCACATGAATCTGGAATGATTGACAGTCGCGTAGGTGTTAGCGGACTCCCTGGAAGCCCCGCCCCTTTCCCCACGTCTCTTATTAGTAATCTCTCGCCATCAGTTTCTGTCACGGTAAATAGAGAAGGTTTTGAGTTTATTAATGTGAATTACCGTCCATCAGTGTGTATTCACGTCGCTAACGTTACACACCGACGTATAAAAAGTTAAAATGCCACGTTTTTGTGAGATGGAAAAAAAACAAGACCAAATAAATCATTTAAAAAAATTTCCCACCTTTAATGTGACCTGTAATTCAACTGAAAAACAAATAAATCTGTTTGGGGAAAAAATATACAAAATAAAAAGCATACAGGAAGCTGGTTGCATAAGTATACACACCCTTAATCTAATACTTTTCTGAAGCACCTTTTGATTTAATCACATTATTCAGTCACCTGCCATCAATTACAGAGCCTCTGATTACCCCAAATAAAGCTCAGCTGTGCCTGTAGCAGTTACCTGACATTTACTCAGTTGCCTGCTACAGTAAACGCCAGGGTTCTCAGAGCGCTCACACAGCATCAAAGAGCTCTCAGTGTAGAAAGGTATCAGTCAGGAGACGGGTACAGAAACATTTCCACAGCATTGGATACACCAGGGAACACTGAAGACCTTCATAAAGAGGAGAAAACATGAGATCACAGTGACGTTGGCAAGAACTGGACGTCCTTCCAAAACTGATGAGACAAGACGAGAACTGGCCAGGAAGGCTGGCGAGACCCACAGCAACACTGACGGAGCCGCAGCAATTTCTGCCAAGTACTGGTTGTACACTACATGCGACCACAAACTCCCGTATTCTCCACATGCTTGGACTGTGGGGCGGGGCCGTGGGGCGGGGTGGGGCGGGGCCGCGGGGCGGGGCCCAAGCCTTTTCTTACAAAGAAAAACATCCAGGCCTGGATAAAACTTGCAGAAAAATACATCAAGTCTCCCAAAAGCATGTGTGAAAATGTGTTCTGGTCTGATGAGGCCAAGGTTGAACTTTTTTCCACAATTCCAGAAGGTACGTCACCAAAAGAGCGCCACACCCAGGGGGAAGCACGGTGCTGGCAGCGTCATGCTTTGGGGCTGCTTTTCTTCAGCTGGAACTGGGGCTTTAGTCAAGGTGGAGGGAATTATGAACAGTTCCAAATACCAGTCACTTCTAGCCCAAAATCTTCAGGCGTTTGCTAGAAAGCTGAAGATGAAGAGGAATTTCACCTTTCAGCATGACCATGACCCGAAGCGTACGTCCAGATCCACAAAAGAACGGCTTCACCTGAAGAACATTAAGGTTTTGGAGCGGCCCAGCCAGAGCCCAGACCACAAACCTGTGGGGTGACCGGAAGCGGGCCGTGCACCAGAGATACCCTCGCAATGATTTTAATGTTGATGATGTTTAGAAAGAATATTTAAAAGTTGTTCGCCAGTTTAGTGTAACCGTGGTAACGTCATCTGTTCATCTGTGCTCACACAAACGAGGCCGTTCTGGAGAACTCACATTCTTCACATCAAAAAATGATGGTTGCCTTTATCTATGGAGCTACAAAACCTCGTGACAATATTGTTTTGTGTGTGTGTGTGTGTGTGTGTGTGTGTGTGCGCGCGCGCAGGTGATCGTGGAGAAGGTGTCGGGTTCTCAGATAGTGGACATTGATAAGCGTAAGTACTTGGTGCCGTCGGACATCACTGTGGCTCAGTTCATGTGGATCATCAGGAAACGCATCCAGCTGCCCTCCGAGAAAGCCATCTTCCTGTTTGTGGACAAAACCGTCCCACAGTCCAGGTGTGTGTCTCTAACACATCCACGTCCCCTCACCTGAGTCCCATCAGCCAAACGAGCAGCTCTATTTAAGAGTCTCGATTTAATTAGAACATTAATATGCAATTTTAAAAAAACATAAAAGTTTAAGTACAATGTAAACAATTTGTTTATTTAGATTCTCAAGTTTGTGAAACGAGCGAACCAATAGACTTATCATGGGACGTTAAATATTCACATTTGTATATGCAAATATTATGTAAAAGAATTTTGAATGGATAAATGGGTTTTAATGGAAACATATTAAGCCTTTGTTGTTTCACTGCTACACACTGTGATACACAATTGTTATAGTGATGTGTGTGTGTGTGTGCGCACGCAGCCTGACTATGGGACAGCTGTATGAGAAGGAGAAGGATGAGGATGGCTTCCTGTATGTGGCGTACAGCGGCGAGAACACGTTTGGATATTAAGCCCCACCCACTCCTGTTTTCTTCTGGATGAGCGTGTGTGTGTGTGATGATTAATGAATAAACTGTGTCTGCAAGTGTGTGTTGCATCCCTGCTGTTGTAGTGTTAGCATTAGTGCATCTGTGTGAGTGAGATGATGATGATGATGTAATCAGAGGTGCTGCCATGACGATCTACATTATTCATAATTAATTAATGAATATTAATCACTTTTAGAGGTTTAATTTTATTTACCCCTGTATAAATATATATAATCTGTATTTAAGAGAGTGATGTAAACGGTAAGGTAGCTGGAAGACCGAACCAATAAACACACAGGAACAGGTTGGGTTTCGGTTTGTTTTTGGTCTCCTGCAGCTCATTGAACACCAGACTGTCAGCAGGGTCAGAGGGCATGACCTCTGACCTCACTGGCTGACACCTACACATACACCAACAACCATCCCTCATATCTCAATTCCTCGGTTTAAAAGCAGAATGATGTCAGAAGATGTGGGCGTGTCCAAGCACACAACATAACCATTTTAATATAAAATGAACAGTTCACAAAGTTCCAAATTGTTTGTTGTATTAATGGTGAGCTGTTGTTATAGTGACGAAATGACGTCCACGGTCCCAACGTTACTGGTTCTTCAAAAGGTTCTTGAGTTTTTAAGCTGAGAACTGGTAGTACATTAGACACCACATCTGTGTGTGTGTGTGTGTGTGTGTGTGTGTCAGGTGAAGTTCAGTAGGTGTCGAGGGCTCTGAGGCCACAGAGTGAACACTTGAGTGCGTAGTGCGGTCCATGCGTTCTGGTATTCATCTGCCGCTACTTTATAGTCCCAATAGGAGCTCAGAGCTCTTCCCCTGTAACACACACACACACACACACACACACACACACACAGATGTGGTGCATATCAGAGATAAACAGGAAGGGATTGGTCTTTGGGTTTAGTTCTGTCCCTTTCAACTCTCTTTTTAATTTCCTGTGTGTGTGTGTGTGTGTGTGTGTGTGTGTGTGTGTGTGTGTGTGTGTGTGTGTGTGACAAACAATCATCTGGTACATGTTGACACACATGGAAATGGCCAAATAAAATTAACCAATACCATCGTCATGTTACCCAACACACACACACAGCACCATGCTCAATTTAAACCACATCCATCAGTCAGTGCTGTGAGTATCTGATTGCTTGGCCTTTTCCCTCTCATCACCTACTAACAAGGTGATTGGCTTTTTTTTATTGAAGGGTCCTTCCTTTAATACAGCCACCTTGTTGAGTGTTTCATCACTATTACAAATAATGTGATGCAGAACGTGACGTAGAACGTGATGGAAAGCAGTCAGTCCTTCCCTTGCTTTACATCCCTTCTGTCACTCACGTTATAGACACACCCATAAGTGCCTTGTGGGGAAAAATGGAACAACTTCATCTAAACAACTAACAAACAGATATAAATTATATATATATATATATATATATATATACATATATGGATACCGAATTTAATTATTTTGTTTCGTAAGGACAGGTAATGACCGTTATTTATCACCTGATAACTTGACCTGACCTTACTTGATGTATATTTTGAGGTTTACACCTTGATCTTGTGTATCTGGATCATCAAAAAAGCTTTAAACTTCCAATCTTGGGCTTTCTGAACCCATCCTGGTCAATCAGAGGTTACAGCGCTACAGGCACATGGGCAAGAAAGAGGGGGCGGAGTCAAAATTCCACCCAATGCGCTTTTAGCTGAGTTTGCACATTTATATCACACACTAATCGTACATGCTAGCCACACTAGCTAGCAGGCTGTATGCTACCTCAAAACACACAAGCCTAAAGGAGGAGGCGTGGCCTCTGAACTGTCACTCACAGTGATTAGGGTGTCAGTCCACAAAGCTCCTCATTTCCCAAAAACTTCCACAAACTGTCACATTGTGCCGTACTGACAGGAAGTGATGTGTGAATGTGGGGCGGGGCTTGGAGGGCCTCACCTGAGAGAGTCCGGAAGCTCAGAGTCATCTGTTACCTCCAGCAGCTTAAGGAAGGAGTGAAAAAGCTCCACCTTACTGATTAATGATCTGTTTAACAACAGAAGAAGAGATTTATGCAAATGAGTTCAAGAGAAATATATTTTCATAATCAGGTGCTCACCGAGCCTGTGGTGTTCCCAGGGATTTCTTCGTCACTCCCTGTTTGTAGCCGTTAGCAGTGACGTCCAGAGGCTGAGAGGAGACGTTACACCAGCTTATGGCTGAAACACACACACACACACACACACACACACACACACACACACACACAGAGACAGCAGGTCAGTCCTCACACAGCTGAAATCTGTATGTGTGTGTGTGTGTGTGTGTGTGTGTGTGTGTGTGTGTGTGTGTGTGTGTGTGTGTGTGTGTGTGTG
>JAQQZR010000002.1:24455891-24469259 GCA_030068235.1 Notoglanidium macrostoma
TAGATAGATAGATAGATAGATAGATAGATAGATAGATAGATAGATAGATAGATAGATAGATAGATAGATAGATAGTAGGGGAGGTGAGTGGAGAATTATTATTATATTATATGTAGATATAGATATAAACTCCCCCCTCACCTCCTCTGCTTGAGGGATGGTATGTGGTTGTGTGTGTGTGTGTGTGTGTGTGTGTGTGTGTGTGTGTGTGTGTTCCTCAACCTTGGGTCCTGTACCAGAGTCCTGGGAGTTTGAGGGTTCTGCGCAGTATCTCGGCTGTTCCCAGACCTGCAGTTGGCCTGTAGTTGGATGGCAGTGTGCCCTTCTGGGAATCTTTCATGATCAGCATGGTCCTACCTCGCATTAGCCAGTCTGGGTGAGAGCCTTGTTAGCAGCTCACTTATTTGAGCTGCCATACAGGCATTGAGTGCTGTTGAGTGCTCAGTAGGTGTGTATCATGTCAGGTCCAGGTGCTGTCCAGTTCTTCATGCCTGAGACTCGTTGCTGGATATCTGCCTGGGTGATGGTGATAGGCCTGGTTCTGGGAGATCACTGTGGTCTGCTCTTAGGTCTTCCAGCCCCATGGCATTGGTGTTGTGTGATGCCTGTTTATCCCATATGTCCTTCCAGTATTTCTCAGTCTCAGCTCTGGGTGGATCTAATCTTTTCTGCAGCTGTGAATACACCCTCAATGGTTCTTTTGGAGAACAGGCCATTTATTATTCGGCAGTCTCCAGAGTCTCACTCATGAGGCTTATATGAGGCTCACGTATATATATTTTTTTTTTATGTCTTTATATAATTTTGAAAAACGTGTTATTGTTGATCTGGTGAAGTTTTCTTGGTGTAAGGAGATGTTTATGTAACATTTATGCAAGAGAGAGAATAACGAGAAGCTGGTGAGGGAACGACTGTTTATAGCTGCTATAACATCAGTCACAACAGGAACTAACTTGTTTCACTGAACATTATATACACATGTAAGTATAAACCGATAATAAGCTATTGTTGTTGTTCATTTCTTGTGAGTAATTGCATTGTTATATACGGATTGCACCATCAAATTCAAATCGCTTGTTTGTTTCAAATACACAAACAAATTACTATATATATATTTTTATACCTGTCTTTTCAAATAGGCCTAAACAGAATTAAGGAAATATTTTATTTATATATATAAATATATATATATATATATATATATATTAAAAAAAAGACAGCAACCAAAATCAATTTTCAGACAAATCAGGTTAGTTGCTGAATGAAGAAGAAATGGTGCACTATTAAATGAAGGCAATTCCAGGGTCTGTACAGATCGGAGATGAAAGCCAAGGGAGTGCAAATATTGGTTCTGTGTGCCATGATGTCAATTTTTAAAGCTTTGTCATGGTTTGACCCCAGTAACAGAGAATCTCTTTCGATTAGCAGTAACTATGTATTGCTGGATAAACAACACCAAATTCACCTCCATAATTTATCTTCATATTTTGGTCTTTTCAACTACTGTGACTCGGGATACACTGCCGAATAATATTTTTTATTCTTGTAGACGTGAGTCAGAAGCACTTCCGACTTCTGTGTCCGAGATTTTCTTCTTTTTTGGCCGTTTAGTTGCTATTTCTGCGCTCTGTGACCTCTGCCTTTATATGGAGATTTGTGGGCGTCACCAAATGCAAATTGGCTGTGATGTGCACGCGCTCGTTAATTTACGGGTGATAGCCATTTAAAACACACACACACACACACACACACACACACACACACACACACACACACACACACTAAGAAAATAAGCATTTATGAAACTTTCCTAAACCTGGCATAATTTTTTTCGTTCGGTTTGGGTTACACAAACATTTACACACAACTTTACTCAAGGATCGATGAATGAGGCTCATTGTGAGGATAATTGAATGAACACAGTTAATAAACCGTCACAGAGGATTAAAATCATCTCTGATTAACCCAGTGTGTGTGTTTTCTCCTCACTTCACTTCACCTTTTCTTCTCTCCCCTGCACTCCAGCTCTCCTCACATCTGGACTTCAGTTTCCATTTTATCTCTGAACTCTTCTCGGTCACCAATCAGCGCTGTAGTTTAGCGCATGCGCAGTATGCGTCTTCACCAACCAGCCTTCCCCCCACCCCACCCCCCTGCTAGCTAGTGGCTAACACAACATCGACTGGCATCAAACTTCAGCGATTTGGATTAACGGATGAATAAGCGGCTCGGTGATGGCGAGCTCCGCACTTTCCCGCACCGTTTAGCGACCGGACATGGATCCACGACGCAGGGACCGGCGCGCGCTTTTAGAAATGAGATAAATACGTGAGAGAATCTGTGAAACATTAGTTAGCGTTAGCGGCTAGCGTTTTTGGCGCTCGGGCTAAGTTTGAGCTGTGCCGTGATTGAGCGTTAGCTTAGCTAACAGGCTAACGGCTAAGCTGCCTGTGGAGTAGTTTTGGGGTCCGTGTGTTAGCCAGCTAGCTTCAACTTCATAGCGCGGAGTTATTTACTCGGATTACATTTAGTAAACGAAAAACATTGGATTAAAACCACCAAATTTGTAAGTATGTCCTTTTTTTCAAAGAATAGTCGATATTATTTTGTAATGTTTCTTTATTATAGATTATTAATTATTTAGCAGCTAGCATGGATGCACTGTTATTAAGTCAGTAGCAGCCGGAATAAAAATATAGTGAACATTTTAAAGTGGGTTTATTAGCTGTAACTAATGCTTTCTAGTCTGTATATGATGGATATTTGAACTTTATCTACTTCATAAAGTGAGATGTTCAGCTAAACTAAACTAAATTAAACTAGCCGTGGAGTAAAACACGTAAAAGTGTTCAGATGTGTTAGCTGTCTGTGTGTGTGTTTAATAAATATATCTACATTATGGTCTTTATCTAAACTACAGCCTCATCATCTACAGCCTGTTGTTTAAATGACAGAAAAATAGAAATTAACAGAATGGATCCTATAAATTATTAGTTTGTTTAGATCCAATCCGATCTAAAAAAAAAAAAAAAAGAAAAAAGTCCAATAAACAAACAAAACAAGACTTGATGTTTTATGTAATTTGACTTGTACACAATATTAACTTTAATCTTGGTTAATTCTGAGTAAATATGTAGATCTGTAGAGGGAAGGGAGGGGAGAAGGAGGGGAGGAGAGGGAGGAGAGGGGGGAGAGGGAGGGGAGGAGAGGGAGGATAGGAGAAGGACGGGTGGAGAGAGGGGAGGGGGAAAGGGAGGAGGGGGGAGGGAGGGGAGAAGGAGAGGAGAAGGAGAGGGAGGAGAAGGGGGGAGAGCGAGGAGACGGGGGGGAGGGAGCAGAGGGGGGGAGGAGAGGGGGAGGAGAGGAGGAGGAGAGGGAGGAGAAGGGGGGAGAGAGGGGAGGAGAAGGAGGGGAGGGGAGAGGGGAGAAGGAGAGGGAGGAGAAGGGGGGGGAGAAGGAGAGGGAGGAGAAGGACGGGCGGAGAGAGGGGAGGGGAGGAAGGGAGGAGGAGGGGGGTGAGCCATGTTAGTGTTGTACAGCCTGTATGAAGTCTCTGAGAAGCCTGAAGGTTTGATTTGCTGACATTAGAGGTGAGATTTTTGTCTCCAGCTGCAGACTGAGTGAGCGAGCGGCCTGAGGGAGAGGGAGAGGGAGAGGGAGGGGCGCTTTATGAAAATATTCCAGGAATTTTTCATTCTCCGAACCCATCTGAGTGTTTAACATCTCACACACACAAACACACACACACACACGCCGCTCAGCTCGGCTCACACAGAGATGCTCAGCATGTCTGTGTTTCAGTATAGTTTTGTAAAAACGCTCTCTTTTTCCCTCTGATTGTTGTTTTAAGCTCAGACGTGATGCCATCACTCCCTGTTCTGAGTTAATTACATCACAAATCACTCTCACTTTCCGTTCCCAAGGCAACGATATCATTAAACTAAAGGATTGGGCTCGATTCCATGTCCTCAGAATAGTACGTAACCAGCCGAGCGCCGAATCGGGAGTAGGTGTAGATCATTTACACACCAGGTTACCAATTTTTTTTTTTTTTTTTTTTAAACACCAATTATTTATCATTTTTGGATAATAATCTGTTCATGATTGTTGCATCTGTTTTTTGTGTTGCATATTTAATCTGAATTTATTTGCCATGTTATAGTTTGAAATTTCTTAGAAAGAGATTTTCAGAATATTTACACAAAATGTCCTCCGCTGTCAGTGTTTATCCCATCGTGGTCATACGCTGAGCGAGAGAGAGCGCGGCTGTGAGGGAAAGCTTCACGCTGAGGGAAATCAACTCTGAGGAGCGTTGTTAGGTTTCGTTTGTGGTCAGCAGTGCTGTGGTACTGTACTGTACTGTTTGTTTGGTCGCCGTGGTGTAGGATAACGTTAGGAAAGTGTACGGTGTTGAGCCTGACACAAAGTTTGATGTGTCTGTAAAATCATATATAGCCTGGAACGTTCTGATTACTACTGTAACGACTTAAATCTCACGATAGTACTTATCTCTCGAGCTGAAGTCGGCCTCTTATTAACCGGTTTCGTTGTTAGGATTTTCTCTTCCAGCTTATAGTTCTGTGCTTCCGTTCTTCTCGTACCTGTAGTCGCCACCTTCAACACTTTATCACTTACTCGAGGTTATAAACACTCTGAATAAAAGGAGAATGTGTTAATGCCGTGATGTCCTCACTCACAAAGCTCCTCACAAGTCTGATCTGAATTTGTTGAGACTGGTCCGTGCCTCACCGTGCGGTTGGGCCGAGTAACACCGTTTCCTCACACCTTCAGGGTTGTTCCACTTACTGTACAAAAGGAATGAGAACCACTGGAGTAAAGAACTTCATTACTTAAGCTTAGTTTATGTAGTACCTAACTACTGAACATGTTTACAGAAAGAAAGAAATGCATTCTAATGTATTTTGTAAAAGTCCGTGTTGAAGTAACTGGCCGATGATTAACCATGACTAATCGTGACTCCGTAACCATTCCCGCAGGTTCACTCCTCCTCCTCACTGATGAAGAATGAGTGTGTGTGTGGTGCTAGGGACTGAATCAGGAACCCTGATGGCTGGATCTGGGTAAGAGATTGTCTTGACTTTAATATTTATGCACAAAAAACCTTATTACACAACCTGTCAGAACCAATCAATTATTTATTGTAATAATCAAGTGAATAATATTACATATTCATGTGCATGATTTAATGCATATATTAAATAATAAATATGGATGAAGAGATAAACCACAGATGGGTAGGAGGAACTGTCATAAACGAGCACTAATTAATATTCATTATCGCCTCATTAATATTCACAGATCCTCTTAGTGCAGTCTGTTAAATATTTAAAGAATCTGAATTTGACAGCCCGAGCCCGATGGCAGAAACATTTTGGATTTTCACTCTCTTTATCCTTTACATATGTGTTATTTTACATTATTTTGTGTGCATGGAGGTCTGTCCATGCTGTAACCTTTGGTTTATTCCCCTGCTGTGTGCACGTGGGTCATTTTTCTTTTTGTTTTAGAGAGGATGTGGTGTTAACTGTGAGTGTTACAGCGCGGTCTGTCGTGTGTTACTCCGTACTCAACATCTACAAAACGTCTGCACTTCTAATATGAATATACAATTATGTCAAAATATAGCGTTTTTCAGTATATAAATAGAGATCACAATGCCACACAATAGAGACAGGAGTGTTACACACACACACACACACACTCACACACACACACACACACACACACACACCGTTTTACTGAAAACACGGTTACTCACGATGCAGATATTTACATCATTACACATAAAGATGGACCTGCCCAGGGTGTACCCCGCCTCTCACCCGAAGATGCTGGGATTGGCTCCAGCTACCCCATAACCCAGACGAATAAAGCGCTATAGATGGATGGATGGATGGATGGATGGATGGACACATAGAGATGTTTGCGCTGTAGAGTTCCAGGAAAATAGAAAGAGTGTAAAAACCTGTACTGTTACAGATTATTTATAGAACCCCGAGGTGAGACTGAAATCAGTGCTGTGGTAAATGACCTCATCATCATCATCGTCCTCACTCGGCACTACAGTGTACTGACAGTACAGAGCTGCTCTTACTCAGAGGATAACATGTTCATCATCATCATCACGTTGATGTATTATTGACTATTAGCTAACAGCATGATAAAGAATTTGTGTGCGTGTGTGTTAGGTATCAAATGGTTGTGTGAAGAACCATGGGAAGCTGCTGGAGCTGTCCAGATAAAGAATCCATACCTGACAATCACCAGAGCAAGTTCAAGGTGTGTGTGTGTGTGTGTGTGTGTGTGTGTGTGTGTGTGTGTTTAGAGTGAGTGTATGTTTGTGTAGGTGTAGTTGTGTGGTGAGTGTAGCTATGTGTTTTGTTGTGTGTGGGTGCATTTGTAGTGAGTGTGTCTATGCATGTATGGTGTGTGTGTGTGTGTGTGTGTGTGTGTAAAATATCTCCCGGAATTGTATAAATGATTATCAGTACACTCTTGTTGTTCAGGCTATAAATGGTGGCGATAGATAATGATATTAATGGTGTGTGTGCGTGCATGCGCACGAACGTGCAGGTGGTGAACGTTGACGATGACGGTAACGAGCTCGGGGCTGGGATCATGGAGCTGACCGAGGACGAGCTCGTTCTCCGTACGCACAAGTGTGACGCAGTCAGGTGGCCTTACCTGTGCCTCCGTCGCTATGGTTACGACTCCAACCTCTTCTCCTTCGAGAGTGGCCGTCGCTGCCAGACTGGGCAAGGTAACACTAACACACCACAGTGAACATGCGCACCCACACACATACAAACACACTCTCTCTCACCATCTAGAATTGAAGAAATCTTTATTGTTCAGTTGATCAGGCTTAAGCTCCGCCCCCTTTTTTCCCTACAATCTTCCATTACCCCAGCAACATTGATCTGCTGTGGGCATGGTTTGAGATCAGTTAGCAACAGAAGTGTTGAGTAGATTCATGTAGCAACCTTAAGCAATGGTAGCTGCCTAAATACTGTCCAAGTAGGCTGCCTAACAAAGGGTACTTACTTAGGGCCCTTATTTCTGATTGAGACACACGCGAGATGGTGTTTAAGTGTGTGTCCTCAACCCGAATGCTTGAATGTCCACTTGACTCATTCCCCTTAACACTTTAAGCCCTTTTCCCTTGGTTCAGGACTGCACCGATTTTTACACATTGTTTGCAGCATGGCTATTAATGTCAGACTGTGACCTTTGACCCCAATGCTTTCAAAAGGATGAGTCTGATTGGTGAGTAACGGAAACTCGCTGTGTGCCTCGCCACGCTGCACCATCACGCTGACGTCTGTTATGTGTGTGTGCTTTCATTCTCTCTGTCAAGTCGTGTGTTTATAGTTTGTGTGTGTGAGATGTAGCAGTGGGCTGATGCTAATGGTGTGTGTGTCTGTGTCTGTGCGCTCTTCTACAGGAATCTTTGCTTTTAAGTGTGCTCGAGCGGAGGAAATCTTCAACATGCTGCAGGACATCATGCACAACAACAGCATCAGTGTGGTGGAGGAGCCTGTGTTTGAACCTGCACTCACACACACACACCCTGAGCTGGATGCTCCGCAAACACCTCGTACCCCCACAGGTAACACACGGACATACACACACACTATACTCAGTCCTACAAACAGATTTTCAGCCTACATTCAACCTAATGGTGTTAGAAGCCCAAACAGAGGGAGTGAGGGAGTGTGCGTGTGTGTGCGTTTGGGGTCTTTAGATATCCTCTTGTTAAGAATGTCACGGAAAATTGTTATACAGAATTATTTCCTAAACATCATAAGCCCTGATACGTTTTCATTGTTTAAATCACGTTTGGTACTGATGGAGTTTTTGTCCTGCAGGTGGCACGCTTCCTGTTTTACCCAATGGGAGCCTGCGGTACCCATCACTAGGTGACGCCTCCTCCCACCCCTCCAGTAGGCACCCCTCGGTGGGCAGCGCCCGCCTGCCGTCTGTGGGAGAGGAGTCCACTCACCCGCTGCTGATGCCCGATGACGGGATACGGGTCAGAACTCACCACCCTTTCCGTCATTGCTATAGCAACATGACATCACTGCAGTGTGGGTGGAGCTATGATTCTTCATACAATGTTAAATATTGATTTTGTTTTTGTGTGTATGTGCAGGGCCACACGTATGTGAACACTACAGGGCTCCTGGATGATCAGCATGCAGGGGCAGGACACGGAGACCCACCTGCACCCCATAGCCCCACCCCCGAGGGGGAGGAGCCTGTGCAGGCCCCAGACCCCGGTCCTCGTGTACAGCTGGAGCGTGAGAGCGTGAGGTTCGTCTTGGGGCCGACACCCGTGCAGCGGCAGCTGATGGCCAGGGAAAGGCAGCAAGATGGGGGCGTGGCAGCCGGCTCCACCCTCAACTCGGCTAACGGGGGCGTGGCTGCTACGGAGGCGGCTCCGGAGCATTCGAATGGTCCTGTGTTTGGCCCGTCACGTCGCAGACCCCGCCCCCCGCCTCTCAGCCCTGACGCTAACGTGAACAACTCGGCGCAGCGCAGGACGGCGCTGCTGGACTACGAGAACCTTCCCTCGCTCCCTCCACTGAGGGAGGACCCTAAAGCAGGCGACGAGGATGAGGATCAGGACGAGACCGCCAGGACGAAGACTCAGCCACCCAACGGTTACCACAGCGCCGACTCCACCCACCTCTACATTAACACAGAGAACGTAGCAGCAGCGATGTGGCCGGAGTCCGCGCCTCTGAGCGCGGGGTGGGATTCTGGGCCGCTAAGCGCCGGGAGGGTGGAATCGGGGCGTTTCAGCGTGTTTAACTTTGATCTGCGGCGTCCGTGCGAGCCACACACGCTCAATTACATCGAGGTCGAAATGGACCCGGGCTCAGACTGCAGTACGCCCAGGACGCCGCACACACCCGCCTCACCGCGCCCCCCCACACCCACCACTGCCCCATCCACGGCCACGCCCACACGCAGGACCGAACTCTATGCAGTAATTGACGTGGAACGTACTGCAGCCATGTCGAATCTGCAAAGAGCGCAGCCTCGCTACGATGGTACGTCCAGGAAAACCAGACACAACAGCGTGGACTTGCCCATGTAACCCCGCCCACTCCACTTGACTGACCCCACCCACTTTCTTTTACTCTAAAACTTTATAAGAAACCTTTAAAAGGCACTCGGCAGTTTTGGAACGCTATAGAGCGGAGCGATGGTTTTATTTGTATTTGGCGGCCGTGCACTCGCCATCCTGCGCCTGAGCGTGACCTTCACTACACGGCTGGACTGCAGTCTGTGTCCATTCCATACAGATCAGTATTACTGATGGAGCATTCCTGTTTCTGTTTGTGTTCTTTTATTTTACTTTTGTATCGAAATGACACTACAGGTTGTTTATAATTTCAGTATCCAGGGACTTTATGGTACACTACAGCTGCCATCTTGCTGACTACATTTAGATTTCACTACAGCACAATAAAAGACTTTATTTTGTTTGATTCATTTCTGAGTGAGCGACTTTCACTTCGAACAGCGTCGTCAGTCACAGCAAAACAAAAAAATGCCACTAATTAAACATACAAGTCATGTAATTATTTCTAATGCGCCTTTAGGCCACGCCCCTTACCTGATTCTGGAATTATATCAGCATAATTTTGTACCCTGCTAAACTGGAGGCTATACAGGGGTGGGCAAAAGCAGGTTTACAGTTTAGTACGTGAAACACAGGGTTCATGCTTGTGTTGTTCATCTGTACTTCTTGTCTTTTTCTTATTTTCATGTCCTTACTCATGATTTATCTTTTAGGTAATGGCGGCTGGTAACAACTATTAACCTACTTTTGCCCATCCCCGTACACTTCCAATACTTGTTAGCAACATTAGCAAAGACTCAGCTCTGGTTTCACTTTATTTTAGTGCTTATTTCATTTAAAATAATGATCCCTACATCGAGAGCCGTCTTCTGAATCCTTCCTCCACCTTGTCTATTATCAGTACTTTATACATTGTGTCATAGGAGGTGGGGTTTAATTACCTTTACACAGCAATTAATTACAAATATTTTCACATCTCCTCCACAATGCTTTGCACTCTGGTGTAAAAATGTGCTTGACACTAGGGTGCGGTTTGTGACACGCCCAGAGTGGATGAATCACTGTAATGGTGTTTAATGTGACGGAACAGTGAGCCTCTGCTCAGCACTCACAGTTTGATCATTCAGGATAGAGACTTAAAGTGGAATCTGAGAAATTGGAATTCCTTGTGATGGGGATAAATTATAGAATGGATGGAGAAGCCATGTGACTACTCCCATTTTCCCTCAAAACAGCAGTGTAGGCCACGCCCACAGGAGACAAACCTGGTAATGCTCCCTCCCTGATAAAGCCTCCTATTGTATTTATAAAATTACTTCCATTTAATATTGTGCTTTTTTTTGTCTCACTGATCAGCACACTCGTGTGTGTTTATTAAAGGAAAAGAGAATAAAACAGCAGGACCGTTATATCTCCATACAAAACCCAACATTTTAATTTCATATAAAATTTTACAAAGCAGTGAAGTCAGAAAACAGTCCATTGTTTGCGTGCGTGCGCGTTAGGGAGTGTGTGTTCAAGCCGGAACCTGCAGTCGGTGTTTCGTGCTGCGCTCCACCTGTCTGTGATACTCTGCCAGCTTCATCCGCAGCTTCTCGTAGACCTACACACACGTTCATAGAATATACATCATGAGCTACAGAACAATGTTAATGTGGGCTGTCTCAAATCACACGTTATGTTTCTGTAACATACACTCAGAACACGGCGTGCACACAGCTTTTATTTCTTTATAGCACTGTTTAGCATGCAGAATGAAGTACCAACAAGTAATAATTTACTGTCTGACTGGATAAGATTTCATTCAGGCCTGATTAAAATTAAAAATGTAAGTTTTCACAGTTTGTGCTTTGCTTTACAGTTTCTCAGTAACAAGCTGCGTAACTATTTTAATAGGTACGAACTTGTTTCACAGAACATTAAATGTAATTTTGATTTTTGTATAGTTACAACACGTTCCCAACAGCAGGCGAGATGAATGTTCTTTTGGTGTAGTTTTGAGTAAAAAAAAATTATAGCAGCGTGCTCCCAATGTTAAAATTGTGGCACTCCTATGCAAAATGTGAAAATTGCCATATCTATGACACACACACACAACAGATAAAACAATACAATACAAAACTGTGATAAGGGAGCTAAGCACTAACTCCGTCCACTTTCCCAGCAGACATGACTCAGGTTCCTGTATGTGTGTCTCACCTGCATGTTACTCTGAGTCTGACCCTCTCTCAGGTTGTGCAGGAGCTGGTCAATGGATGTGTAGGGCAGCCAGACGAGCGGCGCCGTCGCACTGAGCGGCATCTAAAGACACACCCGTGTGCGCACACACACAGACTCTATAGTATCCGACTTTAATGCAAAGGGGAGTTTGGTTTTGATAAAAGACACTATAGAAAGTTACATCATACAAGTGGTTCATTGGCCCACAGCAGTGTTTGTGTGTACCTCTATTCCAAAATATTGATGTCCCTTCCCCAGTAGAGCGTCCACGTATTCCACTACGAGCTCGGCAGCCGAGTCCAACAGGTCATAGTTCAGGTACAGACGCAGCAGAGACGCAGCATCCACTTCCTGTACATGTGTACATACACACACAGATCAAAGTGGCTTCCTGGCCCATGTAAGAAAACATCATAAAGCATAAGAAGAGCCTAACAATTTATGATGATATAAAACTGCCATTGTCCAACACTTAGTACTTTAAATTATTTTAGATTAAAATATAAACATTTAACCACAAAACAGTCTGACGAAACAGAATTTTAAAAACTCCACCCTGTTTACCTTTTTAAACTGTACTTTATTTACCTTATACCCGTTAAGTAGCCAATCAGGAACAGGAACACCGTGTGACAGCAGCCTATTAATGACACAGCGATGATGCTGAGCATTCTGGGATTGATGCTTCTCCAGGTATGAGGCCAAAAGTCTCCACGCCTCATCTGTTGCACTGTGGAGCAGGACAACACCAGTTCAGGCACACACCACCACACACACACACAACCAACACCCCCCCGCCCTGACCACCACACACCCACACGACCACCACACCTGCACTCTTTAGTGGTGATGAGACTGGGCAGCTGATTGGCTGATAACCAGTTCCATGCTTCATTCTGGCTCTTATCCGATCCGTACTGCAGCTTAATGCACCTGCAACACAGCATCAGTACTCGATTAACCCTGCATTCACACCATGGGTGATTTGTCTCTTGGCAGTTTATCTCTTGTGCCTACAGAACACGATTTACTAGTGTATGATTTTAAATTTTTTATTTTTAATCTAAAATGCCTGAAAATGATTTCTACTCTTTTAATAAAGTGAGAAATGTAAAAGTTGGTTGGCTAATATACGTTACTCACTTAAAGGCGAGTCCCTCGAAGACGGGTGTGAGAGGGAGTTTAAACGTCTCACACAATGACAACGCCGTGTCAAACAGTCCAGCCTGCACCAACAGAGACACCATCTCCACTGCTGAAGCGCTGCCTGCTCTCACACACACACACACCGTATCAGAGCTGCTTTGGCAAAGGTCATTCTCTTATGGCATATGACAATATATGCAGGTCGGTGTGTGTGTGTCGGTGTGTGTGTGTGTGTGTGCGCGTGTGTGTGTGTGTGTGTGTGTGTGTGAGTGAGTGAGTGAGTGAGTGAGTGAGAGAGAGAGAGAGAGAGGTTGAGTGTGTTGTACCTGCTATAGCAGCTGAGGAAGGGTCCTGCTGTGCAAGTGTGAGACGACAACGTGTGAGAACATACTCCTTCTCCAGATCCTTCAGCTCCAGAATTTCTATCTGACGACTCACTGCATCAACACACACACCTCAGTGTTCAATGTCTTTCAGTTTCCATGACAACAGTGCTTTCATTTTCAAGTGTGATAATGATAACTCATATAGATTTTATATTCATGTTGATAACATACAGCATGCACTAGAGATAAAGGGAACTAAAGGCATGTAATATTCACAGTGTACATTACCGACATGACAGAAGGGATTTTACCTGGAGGCGGAGCCAAATCTCCATCATGACTGCGCTTCGGTGACGTGCCAGGCCTCTCACTCTGAGACACACAGAGAGGACAAACGTCCAAGTTAAAATTAATCTTAATGTAGTTTAAAGTAGTGTGTAAACATGTATAAACTGACATTTCACAGTCAAACTCTGCTATGAGTCAAGTCAAGTCATGTGGCTTTTATTGTCATTTCAACTATATACATGTAATACAGTTTACAGTGAAACGAGACAGCGTTTC
>JAQQZR010000002.1:24469359-24481126 GCA_030068235.1 Notoglanidium macrostoma
TCTTTATATCCAGTAATGTTTCTCGTGGGTAGACATAAACACCGTTTGTTTTGGTGTCCATGTGCCGTCGGAGTTACACCAAGAAAACAAAACACGATTATAAAAACAGAAAAGCACGATTTCGGATCCGGAGGGGCTGCTGCGTGCATACGGTTGCGCCGCCGATTGATTAAAACAGATTAGATCAGAACAGATAAGAGACAGGGTGTATATGTGTGAGGGTGTGTGTGTGTGTGTGTGAGTGAGAGATGATGGAGACTCACAGCAGGTCCAGATGAAGGCTGGATGATCCAGGCGTATTCTGGCCGAATCAGACGCAGACAGTTCAGAGCAGACAGGTAACAGTTCACCTGCTTCTGCAGACCCCTCAGAGTCCGAACCTCACGACCCAGACGCATCCCATACTCGAACATCACTGTACCAGCTGCAACACGCACAGCATTTGAACCAATAATGTTAAAGTCCGACCTTTTTAAAATGCAGCATATTAATCCAACTTCTAGGCTGCTTTCACAGACGTGGTGTTCAGACTGTTTGAATCGAACCCTGTTGCATGTTCCTCTTTGGTGCATTTCATTCATACAGGTGAGAACCGACAGGCAATTGGATTCCGGTATGAACCAAAACAACCAAAACCTCTTTTACTTTAACTGTTCAATTGCAATCGATCCTGAATTGACCAAAATATGGGCAGTGAACCACACATCCTGTGTGTTCTGGGATGTAGGAGACATTTTTTCATATATGTGACATGTAACTATTATAGAGTAGTCATTATTAACTAGTTAATTACTTGTCATTTCTATAATTATCTTGTAGCATATTATAGGACTGCTCCATCGTCTCCATGCTCAGACAAAGGTTTGTTTAGTTTTTCCCCCACTCTCATATCTCTGAAAAATGAATAAAGAGTATTACGCATGCGTTTTCTGACCCGCATGCCCCACAGCGAAAGTTTTTTTGCTGTTTGGTTCATTTAATCAAATAAACAAAAGTGCAAATGAACAAGGAGTATCAGCTTTGCTCTGATGGTGACAGCGTTACCTTTCCTGTAGTTGTGGCGGTTAATGTGAAAGGCATAGAGCAGCTCATAGTAATTATGGGTCATCAGATCAACAGCACGGGCACGAGACTCAATAATCCCCACCACCTACACACACACACACACACACACACGTACATATACATATCTGTCTTACAGTGAAAATTTTCAATAAGGTTCCAGATTCCTCCCAGATTTACGTTCAAATTTTAACCAGAATCTGTTGCTCTGGTTATACGTACTTAACTACCATTAGACCACCCAGGTAGTTAGCTACCTAGCTTACTCTTCCCTGTAAAATGTGTGTGTGTATTGTACCTCCTCATGCAAGTTGATGTAAGTAAACTGGATGAGATCATGTAGCTGAGCGCGCTCACACAGGACCACCACCAGCTGTCGGAGACAGTCCAACTGCCTACATGCGCACAAACACACACACACACACACACACACAATTCATACAGTCTTACAACTCACACATGGACACTCTAAATGTCAGAGCCATTTTTAGAACCAAGCCACTTTGTATTTCTACAATTTTTAGATGCTTAAAACATGACTGACCATATATAAAACAGATTATAATCACATGACCATGAAGATCCTTCACTGTATGAGGGAATTCATTATTAATGTTTCCATGATGCAAAATCTGGCAGCACTTTCCCAACAATTAAAATGGCACAAATTTGTCTTTGAAAGTACTTTACTGACCATTTTCAGGAATGATGTTAATTTTATACAAAAAGAAAATGATTACTTTATTTTACAGCTTAATGATGCCATGCAGAGCTAATTGTATTTTTTTTGTCATGCATCAGAAATAAAATGCATAGAGCTGTGCAAAGAGCATCACTTTGTGCGTGTGTACCTGCATACCTGCTGGAATCGGGGTTCTGGGTCAGAGCTTCATACGCCTCCTTGTTGTGTCCGAGATCCAGATGGTGTTTAAAAATACGCGTCCACAGAGCTGCCTGTGTGTTTGTGTAATTTACAAAAATGAACCACAATAGGAAGGTTAGTGCTGATAAACTGATAAAGGATAGTAGCTAAAGTGCACACAGTGTGGAGAGTTTCTGTACCTGACTGCGCTGATCATTCACAGCCTCAGATACAGCCAGCATGGCTAACTGAATCACAAGATCTGGCAACCCGACATCCTCCAGGAGTCTTAGGACCTGAAAAACACACACATACAAACACCGAATACACAACATTAGAATATTCAGCATCAGCAGCAACAATAATACAATGTAGAACCTGTGTGTGTATGTACCTTGTTGTAATAGAGTAATCGTGGTGCTGTAGTCCCTGCCTCATCCTCCTCCGAGCCTGTCAATCTCATCAGAAACTCCTCCTTCTCCACCTCTGGTGCTGCCTCCTGGAAACACTGCAGCGCCTGCAATTCAATTAAAAAAAAGAAAGCTGTAGGTTACAATACTAAAAAACAAACAAAAAAATCCCAGATGATGTGTTTAAAGTGACTGATCTCCGTTTTACCTTCTGTCCTTCTCCACAGGCCAGGTATGCCTGACCCAGGACAAACCGGCACGATCCCACATTAGCCTGGCACCACGGCCCAATCAGGCGCACATATTCCTGCAAAAACACAAACACACACAATCACTAGACAGGACAGGACTCTCTTAACTCTTGTGTTCCGATAACTACTTAGTCATGCATCACACTGACTTTGGGCAGTTGAGACAAAAACAATATTTAAAATTGCCGTCCTTAAAAATATTAAGCTTGCAAACAATAAACACACACACACACATCTTACCTATATATGCTTCTACTAGCAGGTGTGTGAGATCAGGTACAAGTGCAAATAAGACATGCAGGCACACTAAAGGACCGAGCACGCACACGCACGCAGATACACACACAAGAACACACTAGTAGCTCACCTGGAGCTGGGTGTACTGGCAGTTTCCCATCATACACTCCAGGAACAGGAAGTTGGGGTTACTAGGCAACCTGATCATGGTGATGTAAGGACGCAAACATATTCAAAGACGGTGTTTGTGTGTATGTGTGTGTAAAGGATACAATAACTGAGCCAGCAGATGAACCACATTGGAGATGAGCTGGTTCCAGTGCACGCTTGTCATGTGATCCTCTGGCGCCTCCCTCTGGCCAAACAGCTGCAGCACAATGGACTTACGAGCTACGTTTTGATAGAACAACTCCACCACCGTCTGCGGATTCAACACTGAGACACACACACACACACACACACACACACACACACAGGTTACCAAATATTAATACATTATGAATGAATTACCTTTATATACCTTCATCTACACTATCACACTCCTGATCCTCAGGTCGTACCAGATCTGTTAGCTGCGATCGCTGTGGAATCAGACAGCTTCAACACGGACAGGTGCTGCAGGTTAGCGTCTCTGAAACACAGACAAAGTGTGAATGTGCATGTGGTTAGATGTGCAGATCAGGTTTTATGTTTGTGCCGCACGTGCATACGTACAGTGTGTCAAGTGGTACAGGTGAGGCGAGGGTCTGGCTGAGCTGTTTTAGCAGGTGATAACAGCAGAGCAGGTGTGAGCAGCGTGGGATCAGATCCTGCTGCAGCTGCAGACACTGAGGGCTGCCTGCCAGAAGCGTCTATCTCACACACACACACACACACACACACACACAAACGTTTTTATCTATGACCATTTTCACTTCCCCTCCTAGGTCATCTCTCTGCAGGTAGACTCACGTCGTCTCCAAGGCGCTTGTACAAGTGTTGCAGGATGAGCAGGTCTCTGCAGATCAGTGCTCGAGTCATGGCCATGTGACACACCGCCTGACACATAACGCTCACAGCCACACTGCTGCTGTACAGCTGAGCCAGACTGAGACGCATGCTCAGAGACCGGCCTGCAAAACACACACACTTAAAAATTATGACTTCCAGTAACACTGACCTTTAGTGACAGTAGGAGTGTTTTGAGAACTAGAAGAGCAATGCAACAAAGTTAAGCTGAAATTTTTGCAAAAGAGATGCAAAGCTACTAACAGGACTGAACGATGGAGGGATACTTTTCTTCCTTCCTCACCCCTCCAGACAATGAAACAATGACCAAAGTGCACCGGTCATGTGATGAAATGAATAACAGCACATGGGAGAAACAGTCTGATTAAATGCTGATGTGAGGTGGGGTGTGGGTGCGTGTGCGTGCACACACGTGACCTCACCTGTTTTTGACAACGCTGTGTCGGGAGCATCTAAATCCGCCTCCAGGTCGAGCTCACGGAGAAGGGCGTTCATCGCAGCCAGAGGGTTTCGCACATCCTGCAGCTTGTTGGTGAGGTCAGCAATCAAATTATCACTGAAACACAACACACACACTTAGTAAAAGCAATAAGGGTCACCGTCTTTATGTGTTGACTAACACTTTAAAGCAGAAGTGAGTAAAGAAGGCTGGCGATGCAGTGTGTGTGTGGTACTGACTTGTCATTAGCCAGCAGGTTCTCCAGCACTTGTTCGGCAGCTCTCTCTGGAGACATCAGCATCTCCACCGCTCTGTCCATCACACACACCATGTCCCCCTGCAAACACTCATTCACCAACCGCAAACACTGCACCAGCTGCAGGACATCCCCACCCTGATCTGGTTCTGACACACACAGGATCATCAACAGTGATGAGACTACTAAACCCCTCCCCAAATACATTTAACTGTGATTAAAAAAATATATAACTTCATTAAGTTTAAGCCTTACCATCAACTACAGGTGTTTCCTCCTCAGAGAACAGGTACTCATCAGAGCACAGGTACAGGTGATCCACGGCAAAGCAGGGCAACAGGAAGGACACAAAGCCCTGATGAAACATTATTGATCACCTCTAACATGTTGTACAGACTGATGGATTTGAATCCTTACACCAGAATCGGTATAAATGATTCACCAGTACAAACTGACAAATTATGCTGACAGGGTCACTAAAATTGGGTGTGGCTTAACAAATATATTGGAACAGCTCTCACTAAGTGGTTGAATTCATTCAGTATTTGTGCACCACACTGTACAGAACCAGATAATTATTTTAGCTACCATCGCTATTGAAATAGTCTGTTCACCTCAGAGGACCATGGTAGATGTTAAAGTGAAAGTAAATTATTACACCTTCTCATAACACCTTGAAGCTACTCTAAATCACACCCATTCGGAGTGTATTTGGTACCTTCTTGAGCAGGCAGACCATAGCTGTGGCCTGGTCCACATGCAGGGCGAGGGGGGTGGACAGAGCCTCCTGGTACTGCAGACAGCAGGCGTAGAACTTGGACCAGAACTCCACCTGCAGCATGCGGTAATCCTCCTGAGAGAACTCGAACTCTGTCACACTGCTCTGGAGCTGAACACACACAAACACACACTATTATCGCAATTATCAATGCTACATGTGTGCGCGCACATGCACACACACAAGAACAGTGCAGTAATAACCAGCAGCATAAAACTTTACTTTTTCACAAATATTTTAAAATTTTACAGCAGCTTGGTGCACATGCTGTGATCTTTTGAGATTAGCCTAATGTTATTGTATGCTAAATAAGAGTCCCTTGTGACAGTGGCATATGCAGTGTAGAGCTGCGAATAACCACAAGGAGGCACTACACATTTCACTTCATTAACAACTGACTGCGCTCTCTCTCCTTTTAGTTATCTAATTCTATACAAATCCTCACCATTATAGGATGGTTGCTATAGCGTGCATGTGCGTGTGTGTGTGTGTGTGTGGGAGAGAGAGAGAGAGAGAGAGAGAGTTACCTCATTCTCTACAGCCAGAGTGACTTCTTTCTTCAGTGTCTCCCATGTTAAGTCGAGGAATCGCTCCGTGCCACGTTTGTAAATCTGCAACAACCAAAAACACAGTGAATTGTTTCATGTAGAGAGAGAGTGGAGGAGGATGAATCAGTGTGGAGACTGTGTGTGTGTTTACCTGTAGAGCCTTTACAATAGCTGCAGCAGTGAAGCGCAGAGGTGAAAACAGCATGTCCAGGTACGTCTCCTGAAGAGAAGGAACAAATAGCATTAAGTTTGGAATTTACAGAAAAGATTAATACATTTATTTTTACATTGATAATATATTCGGAGCATAGTACAATTTCAACATTGTCCTTTCAGAAAGCAATTATCCAAGGTAAAAATTCAGGGGGTTTTAAACAACCAAAATACATTTGGAGAAAAAAGCTAACACTTATTTTTTCCCATTTCTAGGAAAACATTATTAAATACAATAATTAATAAGAAAGTGTCTATGTAAACCTATTTTAACTGAACCAAGTGATTGTCAGATTCTTTTCTCCTCAAGTGCCTGATGGTTACCATACCCCCCCTTACAATTTCTACCATGACAGGTTTGATCATGCTGTTTGAATGCATCTGTGCAGCCCTAATAAGTCTATTTAACAAGTTATTTATACACCTGTAATGCTAAACAGATTTTTCTCACATTAATGAATACATAACACTTTCAATTTACTGTGAGAGAAAGCAAGGACAGCACATCAGCACACTTTTCAAGTGGGAAAAGTGAGTGGATACAAGAGACTGGAGACGAGAGACTGTGACGTGAGGGAAGGGGCGGGGCTTCCAGGGATTCAGTTAATAGAGAGTTCAAAATATGTTTGTAACTGTCAGTCATTTCAGATTCACATGATGATCAGCTCATACAGAGAGAGAGAAAGAGAGAGAGAGAGAGAGAGAGAGAGAGAGAGATCTAAAGCTGGCCTAGTTCTTACTCTGGGATCCTGCTCAGTCCCGATGTGAACTTCCTCCTCAGGAGCAGGCTGAATGAACACCTGGTTCCACAAGCCTGCTGCATTACTGCAAACACACGCGCACACACTCTTTTATATAACCTTTAAACCAAAGATGAGTCTTCAATCAGTGTGTCCACAAGCCCATATGCTGATCTCAGAGCATCAGTGGAGTGTGATACTTACTGCTCAAAGTTGATGTACTTCACCACAGTCTGGTTCTCATCATCCACCCACAGACCCCAAATATCAGTGGAGGTCAGAACAAAGTCCACCAGAGTCTCCTGAACAACACACACATTCACACAACAATGTTTATAGTAGCAAATAAGAAGTGTTAAATATAAAAATTAGTACATCAATACTATCTCAAGTGTTTAAAAACATCCAACAGAGCAGAAATTAAAAGCAAGATCAGAATCAAACCCCTCTGAGCACGCCCAGCGTGGGCATGGCCCAATATTCTAATGAGCACTCCTGATTGACAGCTTATATATATCACACACAGTAGGACACACTGGCAGTGTGTGTGTGTGTGTGTGTGTGTGTGTGTGTGTGTGTGTGTGTGTGTGTGTGTGTGTACACATGTACCTGTGTGCTGTAGATGGTAGAGATGTGCTCCAGGCTGTAACGTGTGTTATTACTGGACCCAAGCTGCAGAACACAGAACTGACTGCGGTTTGGAACAGCGATGTAAACACACACACACACGCCTGCAGAGCTGGACACACACACACGCAGACGGTGAGAGACGCCCACACTGTTCTTCAGCTCAGCCCGACCTGCAGGGACATAGTCCGACACATCGGCCACCAACACACACTGCTGCTCCTGCAGACACAACACACAAAATTATGCTTCTAATATATTAATGATAATTCCTTTAGCCAATCACTGGACTGAGGAGGCGAAGCCAGAATGAGGTCAATGCGCTTTGTTAAAGCAGCATATTAGGATATTGTTTATTGTTATTGTACACTGATATACAACAAACACAGCATTACCCATAATGCAATTCAAGAGCATGTGTCAGGTTTAACGCTGAGAATTAGACGTTGTTACACACCTTATATGACCAGACGCGCAGTTTATGATCCTGACACAGAGCGAAGATGAAGGTGTCGTCCTCCATTGGCCACACAGCTAAACTCACCGCCAGGTCAGACGGGCTCTGGTCCCCTCTAACACACACACATACACTTTATATAACCTTTGATAAATGCACGCTGTAGACGAGCCTTCATTTACAATAGTGGAGTAAATAAATAGATGTGATACTTAATTATGGTAAATTAATTCATTTTGGCTTTATAAATAAATTGAGATCATGACCCACACGCATTTGTGTGGTGAGGAAGAGGAGAACGTCTTCATCACTCACCTGATAGCACTGGGGACCCAGCCTGCTAATCTCTGCATCACTGAACTCTGCTTTAACTCCATCACTGACAATGAACCTGCGCACACACACACGGATGTAATCATACAGTGCAATTAGCATTCATTCTAAAATCTAACATCGCTAATGCTGAATGTAACATAGTAGCCAAGTCCCATTTCATATAATGCTACATAATTAGCTTCCACTTGCTTTAATTTAGCCTCCTGCATTTTAATAAATTATAAATAAATTATTTATTATCGCAATAATCCTTAGATCCTTATAACTGTTGGGTTTTTTTTGTTACTGTTATTGAAAGTCCATCAGAGTGTTCATGTTACCTTGCTGATCATGGGGGGGTAAGGTAACTATGGTGATACCCCCAGTGGGAGTGGCCAAAGCAAAATGGGCGTGACCATGTGTGCTGAGCCAGGCAGAAGATGTAACTGGGTTCTGAGCGAACGACATAGTGAAGGAGTGAACGGCGTCCTGAACACACACCTTCCCCACGTCAGTGAACACACTCTGCATCTGCAGCTCGGCCACCAACTCCTACACACACGCACGCACGCACAAGCGCACACACACTACATTACAAATATGGCTTCTCATATATAACAGATTGTATATGACTCACATAATAAGTTTCTATACATGTTTTTAATTTCAAATGTTGACTGCATTTATGCTCAACAATAAATTATTTACAGGTGAAAACATACACTCTTTCTTGAATGCCAGAATGCAAGGATGTTTGTGTGTGTGAACAATGACACACTCACGCTGCGGTACATGCGTGTGGGGTGGGGCAGCACCATCCTGTGCACTGACTGGGTGGTGACGATGAGGACAATGACATTGTTAAGTGTCTCGTGGATGTGAACTCCTCCAGGAAGCACGATACAGTTCCGGATCTTCAGACAGAGCGAATTGTTTAACAGGTTCACGTCCAGAGACTGTTCCACCAGCTGAACCGTGTCTCCTGATGTGGACCTGAACACACAAACAGAAACACACACAAAGCAGCACTGCTGAATTCTGGATTCTTATTGGTCATGGAGTGTTGTATAATTTTCTATAACATCAGCTGAATAAAACAATTAAGTGCTATAACAGGACTTCATTTACCCACCTTCAGGGCAATAAGGGTAACTTCGCTTTGCATCGAGCATCCCAACATTAATTACTTTCCTTTAACAGCATGCTCCCAAGTGTTTCATTCCATACATAACTCACCAGTGGATGAACCTGTTGCTTGTGAGAGACGGCAGTTTCCCACTCTCCTCATAAGCGAACGCTCCAGCGCTGTCCGCGAGCCTCCCGCCACCAGGGGACGCACTCACACCTGCACACACCACCACCACATCAGCACAATGTCTGGTTACAATTAACACACAGATCTGTGTAATGTTGTTAGTTATGCTGAATTTGGACATACTTATATACATCAGTAACGGGTTTTTCGGCTCTTTTGAGTGGGTCAGGTAATTTGACTCGGCCCAACAAAGAGTCGACTCACCTCTCACATGGCTCATTTCCATATTTTCTAAACCAAACAATTCACATCAACACACAAGAAGTAAAGAGTTTCCTCTAATTTCAAGAAAGGATTCTGGTTAAATTACGCTGAACAAGTAATGGCATTGCCATACACAACAGCCGACATTGACAAAAATATGGGTTATATACGTGAGTCGACTCTCAACGTTGACTTAGAAAAGCCGAACTAGAGAGTCGACTCGTTGCTGAATGACACATTACTAATACACACTTTTATAGCATTAGCGTTAACTTTATCAGGTCCAACTACATCGCAGGTGTAGTTGTGTATGAACATTTACTTATTTGTAGCTATATATGTGTACCATCACACCACACACACACACTTCATTTCAGTACTGATGATAAATCAGCCGCTCAGTGGGTCCTTTGCCCACTGACAGACACGGTAAGGGGGGTGCCAATACTTAGTGCAGGGCAGCAGTCAGTAATTGTACACCTGTACAGTGGCCCGTGTGTAGATGGCGATGATACAAACCGTGTTATGTAAAAGTTTGTTGTTTATAACGTGCAGCTCTGAGGTAAAAATGTGCTCCCTCAATAACAGACCATAATATGATGTCGAGAAACAGACCATTTAAAACACTCTGAAAAATAAAACAATTTATAGTCACACCTGTAGAGTTAGCAGAGGTTACGGTCTGCTTAGAAAGGGTTAAACTAATTCGGTAACCAACCAAGCAACTAACTAGCTAACGTAATATTAGCCTCGGTAAGGCGCACGCGCTGTTAAACTCACACGCTGTCTCAGCTGTTAGTGTAAAATATAGTTTTATTAATAAAACGAAAAGAATATTGCTATAATAAAATATATGAAACACATTTATTTTACCCAAATTAATGGTGAGATCCCGAAACCGGGAAACTGTCTCCCTCTCAAACCCGCAGATCTCTATAAAGCTTCTCTCTAAGGCAGCCGCCATTTTCCGCGCGCAAGAACGCCGGTTGTGACGTGTTACAAAGTCGTTGCGTTAAAAACGAAAAGGAGCGTGTTGCGCTCTCTATCGCCCCCTCTGGTCTGGAGTTACAGTTGTACCCATTTATTACGTTATTTAAAAATTGTGTTTTTATTATTATGTATGATAATATACTCACATATAGAGAGACTTTATAATAAAATATATATTATATATATTTGTCATTTCAGTTTCTTTACTTTATTAAAATGCATTATTTTAATAATAATAAATAATTTTATACAGCTGCTCCAATGACAAACGGTGCTTAACCTACAATGATTTTCATGTTTAATACATTTTAAGTATCTATAATTTTTAATAGAGGGAATTAATATGGCGTACATTCTACATGCACAGTTTTTTTTAAACATAATTTAATATGGTGAAGTTTTCGGTACAGGAAATGTTTGCTTAGCATGAATGGACGGAGTCTCCAGTGTCAGCGCTTTGTAACGGTTATCTGTAACAGGTAAAGCTGGAACTTTAAGGTTTCCCACATCTTCAGGACAGAGGAGTTTACACATCTTTGCAGTTTCTCAGTAACATGACAAGCTGCGATTTTTTTTTTGTTTTGTTAACTTCAAAAGAGAATAAAGAGAGGCTGGTGAGGAAACAACCGCTTATAGCTGCTATAATAAAAGTGACAACAGGATCTAACATATTCAGATGAGCTGTTACATTAAAATAATCAACTTAGGTAACAGTTACCAGTAACAGAAACTCCACTTTATCACATCACCCTGTTACTCAATGTTTCTCTGGAACACACACACTTATTCACTTTTCTGTATATGAGCTCAAAGAAATTGTGTGCGTGTGTGTAATAGACAGAGAGAGAGAGAGAGAGAGAGAGAGAGGGAGAGAGAGACATCAAAAAGACCAAAACCCTCGTATTTCAGGAAACATCCAGACGTCAGGGACACACGCCTCATTTCACTCTCGGGACACAAACGATAGAGCCGTGTAACGATTATAATTATTTAGGACTGAAAATCACTTCCACTGGAAGCTTCAGTCCAGCAGTGAATGAGCTGACAGAGAAAGC
>JAQQZR010000002.1:24488850-24499786 GCA_030068235.1 Notoglanidium macrostoma
TTATTGAAAATGTCTCATTTCAATGCTTTAGCAATACTGTACATGTTTATGGTCATGCTAATAAAGCGCTTTGAATTGAATTGAATTGAATTGAGAGAGAGAGAGAGCGAGAGAGAGAGAGAGACAGACAGACAGACAGACAGACAGAGAGTCTCCCCTGCAGGGGGCGCCCTTTACTGCGAATAATTTGCTATGAGTTTTATAGTAGTCTGTGGGGAGTGTGTGAACTTTTGATCGGGTGCAGATATATATGTGTGTGTGTTTGTGAGAGAGAGTGTGAAAGAGTGTGTGTGAAGGAGAGTGCACCATATAAGAGTGTGATTTTGAGTTGTTTATTGCGAGTAAGCCTGCGGCAGAAGCGGAAAGGTTCAGAAAAGTGAGAAGAACTCCAGACAAAATCCCGACACAAGGTAACAAACTCAATGTGTGTGTGTGCGCGCGCGCATTCCTGCGTTCCTGCCTGAAAGGTATTATCCATAAAAAGTGTGTGTGTGTGTGTGTGTGTGTGTGTGTGTGTGTGCGTGTGCGCGCGCGCGCGCGTGTTTAGGTTCACGGTACTTTTATTAAACCTGTCAGACTCGTTCTTCGTTTAAAATCGGTTTATTATCCGTTTCTTGTTGTTTATATTCTTAGAAATAAAATTCTTTGAATAGTTAAGGGTTCATGGTTAAGGTATGAAACTTCAGGTAGACGAGCTGTAGAACTCTAAAAGGTGTTGGGTTTAAACCATTATTAAATGCAGACTTGAGACTAGGCTGGGTTTAAATGAAAACATTTCCAGTAAATTCCCCAAAAGAAAGATAACTGAGTTTCATCTGTTTTTGTCCTACAGATTCATGTTTGGTAAGAAACTCGTTCTTCTTTGGAATTTGTGTAAAATTTGGATGGAAAATTCTGACCATTTTAGTGTAATGTGTATTTAAATGTATATTGGGTGTAAAACTGAGATGCATTTTGTTTTAAATGTTGTTTAAATGCAAGAATATTAAACATGGAAATGAATCTAAATGGGGGGTGGGGGTGAGGGTGAGGGGGGTAGGGGGGTAGGGGGGTGAGGGTGGTGTTGTTATTATTATTATTATTATTATTATTTCTGAAAGCTGCTGTAAGAGATTTGAGTAAAATAAACTAAACTATAATACTGTAATGGAATTTGTTTTTTAATATAAAAAAAATCAGTTTAATGCAGGCTACTGATGACAATGTGACTAATCATTTATTCTCAATAAAATCTTAATTTTTAACCTAAACAGAATAATCTAGGGAGGCTGCAGTTTATCTGAATGACATTTTTATGGCAGAAAATTCACCAACATGTCTGTTGTTAAAACAAACTAGACTTCTAAAAACACTGAGAAAAAAAATCATATGACTATTTTAAAAGATTAAAAAGTAACTGACAGTGTGAATGGTGGCCTGACGGGGTGACTGATGGAGTGAAGGAGTGACTGACGGAGTGACAGAGAGACTGACGCTTCTCATCCCAGCAGTGACACTGAGGCTCTTTTTTTTTTTTTTTGCCTCTTTTCAGTTGATATACTGTATAGGTTAGAGGGGTGGCAATACTTTGTGCAGCTGAGCAGATGGACTGTATTCAGTAATGTGGAGAACGTTGCATGTACTCTCCTGTCAGTAACGGTTTCAGGCCTGTACAGTCTGGTGCCTGTTCTCTGCTGCTGGTATTTCCCCTCAGGGCAGATTAATCTGAACATCAGCACAGGCTGCACCTGCACGTTTTGTGAGTTTTTGTGTACTTGTGTTAAATCAGATCAACTGAATCACTGTGTGTGATTGTTCACTCCATATCTCTACAGCATGCTGTTTACCTGTTCAGGTACGATCTGAACACAAACACTGCACTGCTGGAGTGCAAATAAACCTTCAGTTGGGGCAGGATTGATTCACATCTTCATTTGATTCAGTTCTGCGTGCGTGCGTGCGTGCGTGCATGCATGTCTGTGTGTGTTTGTTTGGTTGAGCGAGAGAGCTTGTCTGGGCTCGTCTGAGAACCGTACACCTTGCATACCAACACACCCTTGTGTGTTTCCTCGCACCACTCAGAGGTGTGCAATGCCTTCTGGGTAAATTCTGTTTTTTTCTGTAAAACAATTCAATACTGTAGTAAGGACACACTGATCCTTAATGAAACACTCATTTAATGATCTGATGAAGATGGACACACGGGCAATGGAGAAGTGTGTTTATAAACAGAATGGAATCAGTGTCTAACGGTGATGTGGATTTGAAGGGTGCGTGCGTGCGTGCGTGCGTGCGTGCGTGTGTGCGTAGTTAGATCTGAATCATTATTTCTGTAAGCAGTAGAGAGAAACTGACTGGCTGAGAGACTGATGGAGTGATTAGTGGAGATACAGGGGGAGACACAGACTGACTGACTGATGTACTGACGGACTGACTGATGCTGATGCTGATTTGGAATGTGTATGTGTATGTGTGTGTGTGTGTGTGTGTGTGTGTGTGTGTACACAATTACATTTAAGATTTATAATTTCTGGAAGCACTGAGCCTGACTGACGGAGTAACTGACCTTGTGACTGATGGACTGTCTGAGTGACTAACTGACCGAGTGAGTAAAGGACTGACTGACTGGCAGACAGACTGACGCAGTGAACGACTTTCTGAGTAACTGACTCTGTGATGGAATTTCTGACCAAGTAATTCACAATTCACAATCAGAACACACCGTATTTTTCTGAGCCAGTGAGAACAGGCTTTGTGTTGGTGCAGCGTTTTCACTCCGTGTGAATGTTAAAAAGGAAGTGAAAGCAGTCTGGCTGTCTCAACTATAATCTATAATTAAATGGTGTTTTCTCTCTCTTTCTCCCCCCTCACACTCCCCCCACCACCCCAGCCACCTCCAACACCCCCCGCCCCCCGCCCCCCGAATGTTCATGCTCATTTCAGCTGTGTTCCAAACACCAGCGTACCATAATGTTCTTATTAGAGTTTATTTCTGCTGTTGACAGATATTTAGGGAAGATGACGAACGGCCCTGAAAGAGAAACGTTTGGGTGGTAACCACTATGTTGATTGAGACAGAAAGATGAGAAGAAAGAGGAAGGAAAGAGGGACAAGGCGCTCTCCCCTAATCTCTACTTCACACCACACCAACTTCCTGATTTTTCTCAGAATGAGATGAAAGTGAAACTTAGCGCTGAGAAATGAACCAGAAACCAAGAAGACACGATGTCTCGTCATGCATGCTTGTGTGCGTGTGCGTGTGCGTGTGTGTGTATGTGTGTGTCAGTTAGTTAGTTAGTTAAATGAAAGGCTGATTTCCAGGTGCTGTGTAAAAGCCAGCATTGCTAATGAAGTTAGACAGACAGATATTTATAAAGATCCAGCTGGACGTGGACAGATAAACAGATGAGATCTTTCTGATTCTTTGAGGGAAATTTGCATTGTTTGGACGGACAGACAGACGGGCAGACAGACAGACAGGCAGGCTGGCTGGCAGGCAGAATGACAAAAAGATAGAAGGAAAGACAGACAAGCAGATGGACAGACAGACATATGGACAGACGGGCAGACAGGCAACTGGATAGACACAGACAGAAAGACAGACAGGTAGCTGGACAGACAGAAAGACAAGCAAATGGACTGACCGACAGACAGGCAGATGAACACAGAAAGACAGACAGATTGACAGTAAGATGGACACATGCACAGTCAGACAGACAGGTAGAAGGACAGACAGACAGTGGAGTCATCACAGAATGTTACAGTAAATAAAGGAATGCATAAACATGTTTCTCATAAATGAAACCAATGAGACATTACAGTTAGGTACAAAAGGAAATATTGGGTTTATTACAGGGACATTTTTCACAAGATCAAACAGATAAAAGTAAAAGAGGAATGAAGTTGTCTTACACGTAGCCGTCTGATCTGAGTTCTGCTCTGCCTCTATCAGATTATTGCAGTCAGACGTGAACTCTGGACACACACTAGCTGATTTTCTGATTTTATTTATTCAATTTTATTTTATTTTTTACATTATAACAAAATAAACGTTTTTGTAAACAATATAACCTCCGCCTGCTCTCAAAATGGGACGGGTTTAATTTTTTTATAAGATGGTTTTTTATAACTATAAAATTATATTTTTTCTGGATGTGAACAGTTTGTTTTAAAAGCAACTTTTACTGGGAGAAGTCGAGTGTGCAGCAGGCTGTCTGATCAGTTTCGCAGTTTCCATGTTCCTTTCTTTTCCTGAGCTCCGTGTGTGTGTGTGTTGTTGTGTGTGTGTGTGTGTGTGTGTGTGTGTGTGTGTGTGTGTGTGTGTGTGTGTGTGTGTGTGCACACGCACATGTGTGTTTTTCAGATGGATAACGATGGTTATGTCCTCAGTCTCCCGGTCCCGACAATGCGGCGTGGACGTTCTGACTCGAACCTTTACTCCTCGAACGACCTTCAGCAGAAGATCCTGAAGGCGAAGGAGCAGCTGAGGGTGGAGCGCATGGAGCAGGACGACAACATGGCCGAGTTCCTCAAGCTGATCAACATGGCTGATAAGCAACAGGTGGCGAGAATCCGGCAGGTGTTTCAGAAGAAGAACCAGAAAAATGTGCAGAACATTAACCAGTTACAGAAGAAGCTGGATCAGTACTACAAACGCATGAAGGAGAGCGAGAACAACAACAACTCCTCCAAGAACAGCAGCCCCAAAGACGCAGCCAAAGAGCAGAACAAGGACGTTTCCAAGGACACGCTGAAGGATGTGAGCAGCGGCGGGGGCCATCACTGCCTGGACAAATTAAAACCCAGCACTCCCATCGTGTTCCTCACACCACCGTCCATCTTCAACAAGCCCAGAGAGTTCGCTAATCTCATTCGAAACAAATTCGGCAGTGCAGACAACATCACACAGCTAAAGAGCTCGCTAGACGAAGGCGGAGGCCGGATGCTGAGCGGGAGCGCAACCACAGTCGGCCAGTCGAAGTTCTACAGTGACGATGATGACGAGTGCTCCACGGGAACCTCGGCTTCGGCAGACAGTAACGGAAATCCTGCCATCCACAAACACGACCAAACCACCATCAACATGATGCTGGAGGAACTTCAGGAGATCCGTCAGTCCCAAATCCGACTCGCTGAAGACATGGAGGTTCTGAAAGTGAACCTGAGTGAAGAGGACTTCCTCACACAGAGGCTGGAGGAGGAGAGAGACAGGTTAGCTTCTTCATGTCCTGGTTTTTAATGTTCAATATGAGGAATTCCAGCAGGAGTGGTGTTTCATGTTTCAGAGTGATGGTTCTCTCTCTCTCTCGTTCGGTCACAGGATGGAGTGTCTGGAGGAGCAGCTCAATGATCTGGTTGAACTTCACCAGCGTGAGATGGCGAATCTGAAGCAGGAGTTAGCCAGCATTGAAGAGAAAGTGGCTTATCAGGCTAATGAGAGAACCAGAGACCTGCAGGTAACCTCACACATGGACAGGAAGTGAGAAAAGAGGCACTTCCTGTTAGGAATCTGTGTAATGTGTAGAATTAAGACGACAAAACACTGACTCTGATGCTGTGATTGAACTCCTCAGCTCTGTAAGGCTGTGTTCACTATGCAGGTTTACTGGTTTTGTGTCTCAGGCTTTAAAATCTTCTAACTCTCAAGTCTCAGTGTGTTTCCACAATGTGTCTCCTTCATCTCCACCAGGGGGCGCAGATGTCCTGCACATGCACCTTTACATGAATTCTCAGCATGTGTTCTCAGAAATCTTTCTGCTTGATCCAGTTATTTATTTTAAATTTACAAATCAAATTTACAAATTCTGATTAATTTCTCATAAAAATAAACATTCTTTTGGATTAAAGAGTAAAAATACTTCAGTAAAGTCAAATGGCTGCCACATGAGCATTTCACATGGTTAGTGGTTTAAAAAAAACAGTGTCAGAAAACGTACCGAGATATGTTTTGTATGTATGAGATTTAAAAAAATAAGTTATTTAATGAATTAGTAAAATTAATTAAAGATGAGTCTAATGAGGAAGCAAAGACAATTAAACCATAAATTCTCATGAAAAAATCTCATGAAAAAAATCACTTATTAAATTCCCTTTGACATGTAATTATTTGTATGCTGAATATTTGGAAATATAAAACCTACTCTCTGGCTCACACTGTGTGTGCATGTGTGTGTGCATGTGTGTGTGCGTGTGTGTGCGTGCGTGTGTGCGTGCGTGTGTGCGTGCGTGTGTGTGCGTGTGTGTGTGCGTGTGTGTGTGCGTGTGCGTGTGCGTGTGCGTGTGCGTGCGTGTGCGTGCGTGTGCGTGCGTGTGCGTGCGTGTGCGTGTGTGTGTGTGTGTGTGTGCGTGTGCGTGTGCGTGTGCCAGGAGGTGCTGGAGTCCTGTAACTCTCGGCTGTGTAAGTTGGAGCAGCAGGTGCAGTCGGTGCAGGTGGAAACTGAAGGTGTGTTATGCCGTGAGCTTCTGGCTAAAATCATTAGTGTGCTGCTGGCCGTCGTCACGCTGCTGCTGGTGTGTGTTTCCACGGCGACACGCTGCATCACGACCAGTGTGCGGAGTCGTACACTCCTGCTGGTGACGGTGTTCAGCACAGTGCTGATTGCTCTGGTCTGGGGGAGCTACGAGAGACTGAACACTAACACAGAACTGCATCATTGAACATTAAAGCTCGTCCCCCAAACACCTGGATGGAGGACTGGGCTTGGACCTGGACCTGAACCCAGAACTCGTACCTTAATCCTGAACCCTGACCCTGAACCCTCACACTGGACTTTAGGAGGTCTATCACTCCTGTAGATCAGTTTGTTTGAATCAATAATTAATCCATAATTAAACACAATACAAAAGCAAAAACAGTTGGCGTAGGGGGCGGAGCTTGTTCATAGGGGGCAGGGCTTATTCTGATTTTCTGAGGCAGAGAAATAGAATAAAATTTAACTTTTAATTGGCCAGAAAATTTAAACAGTCTTTTACCAAATATGAGGACAAATTTTATACAAATCCGTTCTCTCTTTCTCTCTCTCGATTCTCCAAATCGCCCTTCGTCCCTTCTGCAGTGTTTTAGCCAGACTGGCAGCGCGACTCGAAACACACCCATGTTTGATTCACCTCTTGCAGTGAGTCAATTCCGAGTCGGATCATTTTTTCACCAGACCACTTCTCATCAGACGCTCTCGGACCTGAGTGTGTTCACTCGAGTGTGTTCTCACCTGCATAAAGAGCCACACTGAGGGAGCGAACACACAGACACGCTCAACACTGTGCAAGTGAAAGTACACTAACTCTCAGCACTAGTTCTGAACCTGAACGTCAATCCTGAACCTGAACTCTGGGAATGGAGTGATATCTTTGTTAAAATCACAAATGTTTTAATATTTTTGTAGTCACTGAGCAAAGAGAACTGTTCTTTTTTTTTATTCATGTTGGGATTCAGATAGACTGCAGGATTTGTGTTCTCATTAAACTGTATTCATTATAAATCTGTGAATCTGGGTGCCAATATTTATGGTTTTGCTGTAGTTTTTATGATTTTTGACTTGTTCATACAGCGATATGGTAAGACACTTTTCTGCCTTCTGCAAGTCCTGCCTGTGTAAAAGCCGATTAAATGAAGCGGAAAGGACTCAGGATCTGAAAACACACACATTTGCGGTTACTTTTGCTTTGCACCAAACTTAATCTATGTGACCTTTGACCTGTGAATTTGAGAACCTCAGACATGTGAGCCAACAGTAAACAAAAGAACGAGGATTTTCCATTTCTTTGTTGATAAACCGGTTGTTCAGTAATAATGCAGGTAAACTGTGAGCAGCTCTTTGACACGTGCTACGTGTGTGTACAGCACGGTTACCTCATAGTTCTGTTTTCATATGCGTTAAGTATTTTGTGTGTTAGTATTTTTAGGCAGACATTTTTGATTTATTTGATGTTTTTCTTTTGTTAGTAGCAAAAGTTTAAATGCTGATTAAGGTTTCCAGTATTATTAGATTATGTGCTTATATACTTTATTCTGATGTGCAGTGTAAATAAATGAGTCATTTCTGCTGATAAATTGCAGTTATAGCAAACGTGTGTTTTATTATTCATGCCGTTAACATGGAGCCTGTTAGAACGAAATCTATCGGAGAAGATCATGTTCTCTCAGGTTCAATCTGACTTCAGTGGGTGAAAGTTTGTCGCCTGCGCGGATCCGGGGACTGAACACAGAGACAGACCCAGCGTGTGGGTGTATGCTCAATCCCACCTTTACTGTTCTGAAGAAGAGTTTATATACGGCAGTGTATGCATGTCTACGTCTGCTTATGTGTGTATACGTGCGCTATGTCAATGTGTGTTTGTCAGGTTGTGTGTGTGTGTGTGTGTGTGTGTGTGTGTGTGTGAAACTAAAGAAACAGAAGAACAGTGGAACAGATAAATGGTCTCCGGAAGCTGGTGATGTGTGCTGGGTTCGGGTCAACTGATATGTTAACTTGGAAAATAAGACACGACAGAGACGAGGGTTCCACGAGGGAAAGTGAGTGGATAGAAAAATGCTATTAGAAAAATATAGACTAACAATTTTATCTAACAGAGCCACCCCACCCCCCTTACACACTCTGGGGGGGATTTGTTTGGTTGTTTGTCACAAAATTCTGGTTTTTTTTCTCTATTTGTCTCCTAGAATTTTCTCGTTAGCAGCACCGGTACGTCAGTAAGATGCTCGTTATGCCCGGCCCACACTACAGGGCCACTGTTACCCCTCATTCACCAGGCTGGATACAGTTATCTTCCAGATCATCTTAAATCTAGTCTTAATCCCATTCCCACAGTCCAGTCAGTGGTTTCCGTGTTCAGTATTTAGGACCCACTGACTGGCTCACGTGAAAACGTTATCTTAACATCCTGCATGAAAGACTGATAACCAGTGAGATCTGAGAATTTGTGAGAACCTGTTTTCCGAGTTGTGAGTGTAATCTGAGAGTTTCATCTGGGTTAATCCTGACTGAAGGATGCTCCAGGACAATAATCTGTAGAATCATACATGGGGTCTCATATGTTTTTAGAAAAGTGGAGTTTGATATTATAAAGAATTTGATTGTACCTATATTTATAGTAGTGATGGAAATTGTTAATGGATGTCACGTGATGTGTAACCTCAAACTGACAACAAATAAAAGCCCTCATTTCCAGTTTATTCATTTCTACACTGGGCCACTCACAGCTCTGTGTAGTAGTGTTTTAGAGTTTTCTCTTTCTCTCGGCTGCAGCGTGTGTAGTTTCATCGTAGGCCTCATGGGGGCGTTCTGCCTATAAAGCTGGATAGAAAGGTGGTGTTAGAATGGGGAGATATACAGTACATGTACATTTAATCAGCTTTGGGACTGATGTTACGAGAAGAAAAACATTTCAAAATGTCGCAAAAACAAAGCTGTTCAGGAGCCAAAAGAGTCGACTCTTCCCAGCGAGTCAAATACACACACTGTGATGGGCATAATTGGTTCTGTTCTCTGAGCTATTGTGCTGCAGGTTTCAGTAATGAGGGAAGCCGCTTCATGGCACACTGGGCGAAAGTGAAAAAGAGGACAATTTTGCTGAATAATCTGGTCTCGTGAATGGACTCACAGTTCCTTCCATCTGAGTGCAAGACAAAAGTCGCCATTAAACAGCGGCTCCTGAAGCTGTTCTGCCAGAGCCTCACGACACGTGCTGCAAACCTCAAAATCATCAGTCCACATTTAACCGCTCTGCAGCACTACAGCTGGGTTTCTGGCACAAGAAGTACCTCTGTGCTCCACATATTAAAGTAATGTCCGGTGCTGAACCTGGTTTTGTTGTGCACACACACGGAGCCGTTTCTCACCTACTGCACAGCTCTTACACAGAATACTAACTCTACTTGAAAATGTCTTATCTGACTTTTTTAGGTATAAAATAAGTCATCATTTAAAAACTGTGTCTATTGACATCATATCCAGATTTCCTTGCATTCTTGTGTTGTGCCTCTGCAGTTTACAGAAAAGTTTTTCTTTCAGAGTTTCAACCATCTGAAATCTACAGCCAGTGAGCGTATACATGTACAGTGCTTATCAAATGCTTTATTTATTAATAAAGCATGAAGGATTGCCTTTTCTGTCACTGCACAAAGGACTATGAAATTGGATGACTGTCCTTGACAGAGCAAGAAAGAAAGGACGAAAGAAAAGAGCTACAAAATAGTCACTAACAATGAAAAAGTGTACATATTAAAATAAATAATAACAGAAACAATAAACTGCCACACAAGACTACTGCATCGAGACTATTTCAGGAAGAAGGAAGGAAGATAAAATAAATAAAAATATAAGTTTTTAAAACCAAAAACAAAAGTATTTAATGTATTTTTCTGCAAAACATCAACAAATGAATTCCTTCACATCTTTGTTTCCTTTGAATAATAAAAAATGATGTTGCATGTAGACTGGCCTGTGTGAAGCCTGTAGATGGTGTCCACATCTGCCTGTGTTGTGTTCAGTAAAACAGCATATTATTTAATATTGCTGTTAATTTAACCAGGAAGGAGTGTTCACATGCGCTCTGAGAGCTGGAGCTGTACAGTGCTTGCTCATGGTGGCCAGTATGATCTTGCTGTGATAATTGTGATGTTTGGGGTGGTTTCATCACGGTGCCTTTGTCGCAGGTTACAGGTCCGGGTCAGGAGTTACAAAATAAAATGAACTGCTTTTTAAACAGAACACCAGGAGCATTCGTATTACGATTTTCTAGTTTTTATTTTATAATACAACTTTAAGATGGTTGTACGGGTTAGAGAGTGTATAACACTGATCGATATGCAGTGAAATGTTGAGGTGTGACCTTCCGTCAAACCTCCCATTATCCTCCTCAGCAAAAACAAGGCTACCCATAACCAACACACACACACACACACACACACACACACACACACACACACACACACACACACACACACACACACACACAC
>JAQQZR010000002.1:24510875-24545061 GCA_030068235.1 Notoglanidium macrostoma
ACGGGGAGAACATGCAAACTCCACACAGAAAGGCACCCTGGGTGACCCGGGGATCGAACCCAGGACCTTCTTGCTGTAAACATAATAAACATCATAAACTCTGATCAGAAATTGTAAGTAGATGATTTTCCTTTTGTACTGTATTTTGGGCCATTTCTCCGCCAACATATTAACACCAGCTTGCTAATAGCTGAAGCTCCGAAAGGCCAGTTATATAAATGTCTGTACTTCCACAAGATGGCGCTATCTTACCTCAAGGACATGAGCGCATGCATTACTCCTTTCTGAGTGAAGTGTTTTATGTGACTTGTTAAGAAGTTGCAGCAAAACCTCTGCAAGTTCACCATTAATGAGCCCCTTGCAACCCAACTTGAATTTTACTTTATTCACGTGTCATACGAGGAAGCCTTGAACAAAATATGCTTTATCTTTTCTTTCCTTGGCAGATGCCTTAGAGACTGCCAAGTGGTTTGGGTCCATTGCAAATGGAATAACCATGGAAACGGAATAGATCTATAGAACGCAATAGATCTGCAGGATGACCTCTTGGAAACTCTATGCGTCCTCGGGTTGCTACGGAAACCAGGCCTCCAGTCCTCGGCGTCGCCCGATGCCAGCGTGTGATTTTGGCGGCACATGGACACCGAAACAAACGATGTTCATGTCTACGCACGAGAAACTTTGCTGAACATTAAGAAATACTCAAAAACCGAAACCGACCTGCAGGATGACCTGTTGGAAACGCTGCGCATCCTCGGGTTGCTACGGAAACCAGGCCTCCAGTCCTCGGGGTCACCTGTTGCCAGCGGCCGGGGGAGGGTCTGCCGAAAGCCTTGTGCGAGGATGAGGAAGCGCGGCAAGCGGGTGGGGGTCGGTGCTAGGCTAAGAGGAAATCCTAGACGGCTGGCTATACCATCCATAATACTTTATATGTTCTTATGTTGTTTTCTGTTGTTTTTTGTTGCACACGTGCACCTTTTGCACTTCTGTTGTCTTATGTGTAGCACCTTGATCCTTGAGAAACGTTGTCTCGTTTCGCTGTGCACTGTACCACATGTATATGTTGAAATGACAATAAAAGCCACTTGAACTTGACTTGAGATCAATCGAAAGAATTTAAAATGTAGATGCTTTGACAAAATTTCTTGAATTTCACGTTACAATTTAAGATCTATGGCCTAAGGTGTCGCTGGATGCTCGTGGATTGTTTTTGGAATATCGATGGTATCGAAAACAAAGAGTTGCTACTTGGTGCAGAGGATTCTGGGATGGGTGAGCCAGCCCCTTTAAGTTCTGGATTCTGTCTCATTGTCAAGCTTTTGAGGTTATTGTGTGTCATGTTAGTTACAGTGTGTATGTTCCTTGCTTATATTTATATTTATTGCTTATATGTAGTAGTAGTTAGTTAGTAGCTAGTAGGTAGCTTCCATTTCATTAGCTAGCTTGGTCATTTCACATTGAGAAACGTAAACTGGCAAGCTAAAATTAAAGTTAGCTTCAAGCTAACTGGCTACATTACCTTTGTAATGTCATCTGGTGAAGTAGCGTAAGGCGAGCTGATGCCAGGGATGGGAACTACTGGTTTATCGGTGACACCGGACATATTAGCCAGCTAGCGATCCTTCCTCAAGGTCAATGTGAATTGGCTAACTAGCTAGGAACATTTTTGATTAGTTAGTTAGTTAGTTAGTTCTTTACATGGATAGAAATGTGTTAGTTTAGCATGTAAATTGCTGTGAAGTGTCTTCTCTAGGTGAACTTCTGTAAACTTGATGAAGTTTTTCAGGCTGATATTTCATGTGCTTTTGGGAGTTTCATGTGTTTGAAGCTGCAATAAATGCAAACATTTCCTCAATAAGGCCGTGGGTTCTTCCGTTTTCTCACCGGCCATCATGGAGGGTGGCATTACTCCTTCAGTACTTTGCTTTTTTTAATTTTATTTACTTAATATTCATATATGATTTACATTTCTATCTACTTGTCTGTTTTTGTAATGTGATTTTATTTATTTTAATAATTTTGTAAAACATTGCACAAGTTTAAATTCTTAATGATGAACCTCAAACTGTGAAAAACATTATTTATAATTGAATATATTGTATAATGTCTACATCACATATTTCTATAATTTATGCATATTAGCTGTTATTTATATTTTCTGTGACCGATTTGTTTGTGTGCTGCTTTAGCTGTAGTATTAAAATCTTCATAATCTTCTATACAGTCTTATATATATATATATATTTTCATATTTTAAATGAAATACTTGCATACGAGTTTGGTTTGAGTTTTTGCTCCATGCTCCACCTGCTTGTGGTTTAATGTGGTTTGTGGTAAAATGTTGATTAGTATGAGATGAAATTTAATTAAAACATTTTCTTTGTTTAATTACTGTACTTTTTTAAAGCACTTTTTGGTTATTTTCCAATATTTCATAATTTGTTCTTTTTCCTGTCACTGCTATTACATATTTTATATTACAGATTCTGTAAATATAAATAAAATATTTCCAAATATATCTGTATTAATATATCAAGACAAAAGACAGTTTAACAGACTAAATATATTTATAATTTTTCCCTAAACCACAATGCAAACATGAAACGTAATTGAAAAACTTTAGAATAAATATGTTACGTTTGTACAAAAAAGATTATTAAAATAGAAATGTTACAATAAGACAATGTTAATTTAGAATAAATTATTGTACATGGAAATTTGCGAAAATGAATTTGTATTAAAGATGATTCAGATCCAGAAGTCGTGTCCTGTACTCTCACACCGCACAGCTTTACTGTAGTCCTAAAAGCACAAAAAATACTTCACTTAATTCCAGATATCACTCATTTGTTAGTATGTAGAGTATGAATTTCTATATCAAATAATCCACTGTTTAGTAAAGAAAATCCTGAAATGACTTGGCAAATAATCCCAATCACATTGAATTTGATTTGATGTCCACAGTGTGTCATGTGAACTCCGCTCAGCCAATCAGTGCACACCATTTTAGACTTATTTCACTAAATAAAGATGGCATGTTTATGTTGGAGAACATTATATTAGTTGTTACCTGGTGCAACAGGGATGTTTGTGGATTCATCAGAGGGGTGAATCCAGAGCTAAAAAGCTCATCACAGTTGGGAATTTCCATTTTAATCCCGTCTCTTTGCTCTGTTTCCACTTGGATAAATCCGCTTTCTGATTGGAGAGTAATGTGATGTTCATAGAGGCCATGATAGCAGATGACGTCACTGTGAGCAGGAGCGATGTGTTCTTGTTCATCTTGGAGTGTTTTTACATTTCTTGCACTCCAGGATTCATTACAACTGCTGTGATGAGGTTTATTATTCTGGAAGTAGAAGGCTTCCGTTTCATTTCCGAGATTTCCTGATTCCAGGGAATTTGAAGTCGAGCATTGGTGAGGAGATCTGAGGTCTTTGTTCTGGCAGTAGGACGTTTCGAGGTCGAGCTGTGAAGACAGGTAGGAGATGTAGCGTATGGTGAGTCTCAGCGTCTCGATTTTGGTGAGTGTTTGTCCGGCTGGAGCCACGAACGGTGGAAGGAATGTCCTTAAATAATGGAGCGCTTTTGTCAGATCCCTCATCCGCAGTTTTTCTTTCTCACTGGCATTCCTCCTCTGCTTGCTTGGGTTTTTGCAGCGCGTCCTCCTCGGCTTAGGCCTTCCTACGCTTGATGATTCGGGAGATGAGGCGTTGTAGATCTCTGAATCAGAACTGAGAGAGCTGTAGCTGCAGAGAGGAGAGGAAGCGTCCATCCTTCTTGCTTTCAGAGGGATGAGTGTAGGCTGGAGAGTCGGAGTCGGAGGAGGATTTTATACACCAGAAGGTGTGAAGTGACACCTCCACAGGCGTCTACAGCCCACTGCTGTCTGTCTACTGAAGACACTGGGAAAGAAAATGAGCGAGAGAGAGAGGAAGAGAGGGAGAATGTCCACCTGCTCTGTGTGGACTTTGGATTTGAGAAAATTAGAAATGAAACTCCGAAATTAAAACTCACACATGTGCTTGTCTGAGCTAAATGTCAAGTTGTGGATAAAAAAAAAGAAAATGCAATAAAGGATGATGGACTTTTTTGGCGTGGCGTATTTTGACAACGTCATCCTGTAGCGTCTCTCCAAAATACTTCTCCAAAACCTCCAAGTTTCTTTTGACAACTTGTTTCCTCAGAATTAATTTAAATACTGCTACATTTCTACTCAGAGGGGAAAAAATACTCATCTGGAAAACAAAAACATGCTGAGACTGGCGTGATATTTTTACTCCTCTGACTACATGAACTTACATATATACTCACTAATTGCTGCAGCAGCAAAAAGCTGCATGAGCATGCTTGTTTATCAGACAGGCGAGGCCTGACATCTGAAGAATTCTTCAGTTTGTCTCTTGACAGGAACCCTTAAATGTTCTGTGTACAGTCATACGATACAACAGAAGGTTCCACTATGACAACTAGACTACTACTGGAACTGGAAAGCTGAAATGATCTTGAATCCCTGTCTCTCCCACTAGATGGTTAGAATGAGATTTCAGTGCCTTGTTTATGTTAACTGCATCTCTGGAAAGTGGGATGAATGTGTCCTCCTGAACCAGAGGTTGAGCTGTTGGGCGGTTTATGTTGGTTGTCCAACCACTTTGTTCCTGAGGGTTTGGAATAAGGTTTGTGTTGCCTTACTAAAGACTTATCCTGGGTACAAATCCTCCTAAATCTTAGTAACTGTGCTTTGATGATGCCTTTGTGCAATCAGGTGTATATTTCTTTGAAATCCACCTTGATGTCGAATTGTTGGCCTGTGCATGTGACATTGTCCAGAAAGTTGATTTCTCTATTACTTTTTAAGGTATCATGGTGATTACTGAGAATTTAATTGAAGTTGTAAAATTTGTCTTCTCCAAGGGTCCATGTCAGATGTTGTCTAAGGATCTGAAATAATGGACTGGTTTATATGAGCATTTTGGAATAACTGTTTCCTCCCAATCTGCCTTATAGATGTTGACATGTATGGGTGCAATTTTTCAGCCCATCTTTTTTCCTGTAAGTAGAATTATCCACTAAGCTTGAAATAATTTCTGGAAGTAGTTCCAGTATGATGGTAGCTGGTCCATTTGGGTCCGTGTTTTTATTAAAACATTGTCTGATTGCTCATGGCCCTTGATTTGTTTCAATGTTGGTGTAAAGATTATTGATGTCTAATGTAAAATGCAGGTTTTGAGGTTCTATTGTGGCTTCTTTGGCCTTTTGATGAAGGCTTTTATGCCCTGGTTAAAGCTTGGGTGAATCTTGGCGTGGTTTAAGGATGAAGTGAAGTATTACACAATTCTGTAAGATTCACTGGTGCAGACAGATCTGAGTGGTGTGTGGTGGCATTGTGGGTGTGGGCCAACTATCTTGTGGCTTGTGTATTTCTGGCAATTGGTAGAATTTCCTTGTTCATAATGGATTTTCTTCTTTTAAATTTTTTTGTAAGAATCTCTGTTTGACCAGTGTATTTATTTTTTTTCTGCAAAAAAGTAGCTGATTCGATATATATTGGGTAGTCCAATTTCTTGTAATATATTGTATTGGCTAGTTGTCTGAGAGCTTCCCCTACATCCCTACATATTGTGATATATCTATGATTACCACACTTGATTTGATAGTTATGTTTGTGTTCCTTCTTAGACTTTTGATCACTAGACTTCCTGCTTCTGTGATATTGGGTTTAGGGATATTGATATTTTAATATTTCTACTAATGGTATTTTTTCCATGAGGGATTTTGGTTCTATTGGATTTTTGGGGTGGGGCCCATTTTCATGTTGTCATTCCATTTACATTATCTGTTGCATTTCATGATGGGGCTCCATTTTTGATGTTCTTGGCTGTGTTTGTGGTCTACTTTGAAAACAACTAATTGGAGTGTACCGTGTTTTTTTTCCTTTGTTGGGTTATAATTTTCTCACCATGTCTTTTTCTTGGAGAGGTTATATTGTTTAGCTTTGAGGTCTGTGATGGTAGTTTCTTGTGGAGGTTGTGGTTGCCAAAACTCCACCCTGATTTTTAATTTCTCTGTGGCTTATTGAAGGTGGATCTTTTTGGAATTTCTACCAATCTACTTGTGGCTGAGTTAATGGGAATTGTCTTAGGCTAAGCTGTGATTCTTGGCTCAGGTTTTGGTGATGATACTTGGTCCAGACTTTATCAGGGGTTGGGAATTGTTTAGGAGTTACAATTCAGCTCGGAAGGTACCATGAGTACCATATACACTAGTGTATCTGGAGTACCATATACACTATATTGGGGATGGGCATGTTGCTGTTACTGGTTGATCTGTCCTGTTTGGTGTATGTTAGAGTTGAGATTGGATTGGGTTCTCATATAGATCTAGGCTGTAGACTGACACGACGTCAGGGTTTTCTCCAAGGGGAGGATAAGCTTTGGGTTCTGGTATAGGTGCTGGGTCGGGTTGGGGCTCACTTACAGTTAGGTTGTCTAGTTCCAGAATGTGTTTAACCTTTTCCACTACATTGTTGACTGTGTCTTCCTGTATTCTTTTTAGATTTCTTCTAGACCATCTTACTGCATCTTTCCAGGCTTTCATCCATTTTCTCCCCAGGATTTCATCGAGTTCAGTTCAGTTCAGTTTTATTTGTCATATGAATGTAAACACAGGGTCAACATTACCATGAAATGTGTTAGACTAGAGACTAGAAGCAAGAAACAAGTCTCAGCAATGGAGCCTTACACAGTTTGGAAAAAAAAACTTATAAGAAGATAAGAAAAGGAGTAAGATTAAAAAGTAATAAATAAAGGATGTAAATGTGGGGGTGGGTGTAGTGCAAGCGCCAGTATTGCGCATTAGAGAAAATGACGTGTGTAATACTACTAATTGCACTTTTGGGGAAAGTGCTGAATTAAGTATTAGTACAAGTTAGTAGTTACACAGTTGACATTGCAGACAGAGAAGGCAGAGTTTTGTGGTATGTTGGTAAACCGTGGGATTTTTATCTGCTGGAGTTAAGGAGTCTGATGGCCTGATAATAAAAGCTGTTCTTAAGTCTGGGGGTCCATGCATACCTTCTTGTATTGCCTTCCTGATGGTAACAAAGAGAACAGTTGGTGTGCAGGATGGCTGTGGTCCTTAATGATGCTGTGTGCCTTCTGCAGGCACCGTTGGAGGTAGATGTTCTGAATGGCAGGGAGGCTCTTGCCAGTGAGGTGCTGTGCTGCCTCCACTACTCTCTGTAGTGATTTCCGACTGTAGGCAGACCATACTGTAATGCAGCCCATCAGCAAGCTCTCTATCGTGCACCTGTAGAAGTTTGAGATGATGTTGGCATTCATGCCAAACTTCTTCAGCCTCCTCAGGAATTGGAGCCGCTGGTGAGCTTTCCTGACCTCAGTGTCGGCATGCGATGTCCAGGAGAGGTCCTCTGAGATGTTCACTCCCAGGAACTTGAAGTTTCTCACCCTTTCGACCTCAGCATCACTGATGTAGATGGGCCGGTGAGTTCCCCTTACTTCATCCATCATCTCCTTAGTTTTACTGATGTTGAGAAAAAGGTTATTATCCTGGCACCCTGGGTCTATGCCTTCACTTCCTCTCTGTTCGCTGTCTCATAATTGTCCGTAATGAGACCCACGTTGGCGTTGTCAGCAAACTTAACGATGATGTTAGAGTTGTATTTAACAGTCCGGTTGTGAGTGAACAAGGAGTACAAGAGAGGACTGAGCTTGCGCCTGTTTGCCCTCAGTTGCTGTTTTCTATATTTTTAATTGATTCTTTGTAATGGGGTTCTAGAATTTGTAAGATATTGTATAAAATTGTGTGTGTTGCCATACACCATTAATTCAGTTATGAGTTTTGGAGTAGTTGGTTTGATTATAGTTTCTAGCAGTTTTTATAGTTTTAGCAATTTCCTGCAGGATCAATAAAGTTTTCTGATTCTAAACTAGATGCTGTTCTGTTGTTCTAGGTAGACCTTGGGTGTTTTCTGTTGTTAGTCCCATGTTCTTAGGGTGGTGGTGAGCTCTTATGTATTGTCAGACTATCCGGATAAGTTTCCGAAAGTCCTCATGATTGAGGTTTAAAAGAAGAGGCATTAGTTCTAGTATTGTTGTTGAATGTTTTTATTTATAATTTGTTCTTTTAAATGATTATAAACTGTTAGAGGTTGCGTAAGTGTGTGTGATTGGTTGCAGATGAGGTTACGATTATTTTTTATGGTTATGATTAAGAGTGAGTTTACTATCTCTGTGTTATTTGATGACTGTATCTATGGGTTCTAACCAATGAATGCACTTCAAACTTAACATAACAAAATTAAAGAAACAAACTTCACATTAAAAAATACATATTTGTTATATGATTTCTGATTTTCTTAAACAAAATCCATACTGGATGTACTGATAAACCAGTGCAGTGATAAACCAGTGAGGTCAGTAGGTCACAGCTACATGCTAACGAGGCGACAGTGTCATGAAGCAGAGCTAAACCCTGCTGAACCCCAAGGCCACGCCCCCACTCACAGAGGCCTTAAGTGCCACCTCGTGTAGGCCGGATCACGGCCGAGACCTTTTCACTGCGAGGGAATTTCACACTGAACATGTTGAGGTGATAATGAAGTTTATTAAGCACGATGAGAAGACGTCATCACACTGCCAAATCCGCAACAAGAGTGAGGAAGATTTATCAGCTCGGATTAAGATTATTCTGATACTAAATTCAGACCTTATGAAATTCAGTTTTATTGTTATTATTTTAAATACATTGCCACACGGCTTTAATGTCAGTCTCAGCTTTAGAGAAAAGGATGAATAATTTATTTGAAAAAATAATGTATTAGTGTTTATTTTCTGACCGAGAGGTCAAGAGTTCATGACTTCAGCTACGTGAACTGTTTCTCACGTGTCTTTATCACTCTGCAGTTTATTATCTGACACCTTTAAGTGTTAAACTGCCCCGACGTCTGAACACAGGGAATATTTTCTACAACTAAAAGAAAAGTTGAACTTTTAAAGTCATTGTGGTTTATTGCAGGGTTTTACACTTTGCTTTATTTTTATTTGAATATCTTTTACTCAAACTGACTGACATGCATTTTTAAACATTTTCTCAGATGTTCGGTTTTGTCACTAACCTTTAATCCTGAATTAGATTCTTATTAGGAAAGAAATTTAAGCTCAAATGAATTATGTGTACACAAACCTCAGCAGCTGTACTAAAGCTGAAACTGAAAAAAATCGTTGTAGAAACATGATAATAGTTAAAATATCACAATACTGAATGTTTGATATCCTTTGTTAAAAGTGAACCTTTATTTATAGTTTATTGTCTTCTTTGTATTGATCTCGGCACACCATTCCTTGTAAGTGTGACCCTACTCGGCCAATAAAACTGATTCTGATCCTTCCATTCTTCTGCTCTGACTCTAGTTGAACTGATTTTATTGCGTTAAATATTTTGGTTTAAAAGACCAGTGATTACCTGTTGATTTCATGATATTGTACAGCTTTTCTGAAGTTTGTGTTCATAAACCTGACACTTCCTAAATATGACACAGTAAATTGACTTCATGTGAACATTCAGTCTTGTAGCAGATATTTAGAGCTGTGTTAGTTTTTATAAGGATAGTGGAATAAATCCTTTTTTTCTAGCGTAGCTCATTCCCATGGGAACTGATGTGTTTTTCGTCTCTGTCTCACGTGTAGTATTTAACACCATGAGTGTGAATCCTAAAACAAGCCGGCAGACATCTAACCACTGGATGAACACATCAGGAGGAGAGCAGCGTCCTAAAACACACGACCACCATGCAGAACATCGTGTTTAGTTATAACCATGATGTTACAGGAAGTGATACAGTTAACTGAATAATCTCTCTATACTGAATCTATTGAAAATTTCTTTATATGACTTTTTAGATGACATAATTTATTTATGACTTACATAAAAAATGGCAGTGAGTCATTTGAAAGCCAAAAGAATCAAGTCTTATGGATTTGACTCACGTACTGAGAGCTGACTGAAACGAGTCAGAATTCCCGTAACTAATACCCGTGCCTATACACCTACGATGTGTGTCTGTAATCTATCTGCGTATGAGCCAATCCCACACACCTTAGTGCATATGGATACATTTATTTCATTTTACACTTATGAAATAAAATAAAATAAAATTAAACAGACAAGACATTCAAATCATGACTCCATCAGTCAGACATGAAAACAAAAGAAAATAAAGACAAGCAGCTAGTTATGGCTTTTCTTTACACAGTGACATGGACTCAAAATAACAAACACATGTTATTCACACATTATAAAACACATTATTATTCACACACCGGTTTCTTTACAACATATTTATCCGAATCCAAATCACTGTTTATTGATATTTTTTTGCTATAGCTATTAAATAAACATTTTAGTGATTATTGAACACAATTCTGAAGAGATGGATTTGAGATTTAAAGTCTAATTTATAAAATGTGTATTTTGTTTTAATGTTAAAGTTTCCGAGTCAGATTATAAATGATGACACATTTTATATAGCAAATTAGTGCTGCCTTCAAAACTGTGGTGTGTGTATATATTGTAGTACAGCTAATCATGCTAATTAGTGATTAGCATATGAGATTAGCACTTTACATAAATATAGCCTGAAATACAGAGGACACAGAAACACTAAACACACCCTTCACACACTGAGAATAAAGCTGTATAAACACTCCCAACTTTAAATAAACACCATAGTCATGTGTTTGCATGTGTCAGGTAGCATGTTTGCTAGCATTTTGCTAAAAGAGCTAATAGTGTAGCAGAAAGGTGGTAGCTCAATGGCTGAGCTGTTGGATTAATGCTCGGAAGGTTGTGAGTTTGAATCCCAGCAATGCCAAGCTATCGCTGATGGGTTCTAGAGCAAGGCCTCTAACCCTCAACTGCTCAGCTGTATAACAGAGATATATGTATGTTGCTCTGGATAAGAGTGTCTGCAAAATGACGTAAATGTAAAAACCCATCCGGAACAACGGATTAAATGCACTACAGAGCAAAAGTGACTTTTTGTAAATGTTGACATGAAAGGGTTTATTGTTTATCATCAAACAAACATGCTAAGCCTGTTCATGTTCAGTCACTGTTAGCATTAGCATAGCATTAGCGTAGCATTAGCATTTCTGTCCTAAATGTTCTTTTAAGAGTTGTAGGAAAAGGGTACAACGCAAAATTAGTTGTAAATAAATAACAGTGATCAGTTTATGAATATCAGCGTGACCTAAACAATAATTTTATAGCATTTGATGTCTCATAGCAGCAAATCTGCTTAAAACTTAAATAAGCACCTTTCTTATTACAAATGTACCAGTAATCAGTTGAGATGTGTTCGGTGTGTGAAGTTTGTCACTTTAGTAGCTTCTGGAGCTAATGCTAATGTAGCAAGTAATGGAAGCTTATAGCCTCCAGATTAGCATCATGCAAACTACGTTTAATTTTGGGTCTAAACTTGATTAGACCTACTATTACGAGATGTCCAAGCGTTCACACACTCTCTGAACAGTGTCGTATATCCAGCCAATTTTTATTTACAGTGACACGAAACACATGAAGCCATTCGCGCCGCTCGCTTTGTTTGACGACACTGAAAAACAGACACAGACGGCGGCAGCAAGCATGCAGCTCACAGTTAGCACACTTAACAACGAGCATTCTAACCAAATCCAGCCCAGCAGTTATGATTTTAACACTCGTATTTATGTCTTTGGAGGTTTTGTGGTGAGTGTCAAGCTTTACGCTGTGTTCACACCGGCAGCCATTTTTCATCCTCATGTTGATCAAATCTTCTGTGCTGATCACTATTAGCAGTTGCCATGGTTTTACTCTTAGTGCTTGGCTAGTGCAATATAAGCGCACAAACGACATAGCTAACTACATAGCATATATAAAAATATATATGTTGAGGGAATTACTTGCGTAGAAATCACATCCGTACGGTCCCTCCCCACTGCAGTCTATTTACATCAAAAGCACTGACGCTGTTCTGTTTTACATAAATCAGAAACGCTCGTAGCAACAGAGCGAGTCTCGGCAACAGGCTCAGGAGCTGTGTTGAGGAATGAATATGTGGAACCAAAACAAATGGGGAACGTTTCATAGCAGTGGGGTAAAGAGAAGAGTATCACTGGCCGTCACTCCTGCTCAGGTACATTCTACTCGCCCCGCCCACTTTTGCATGGCAGACAGCTGCTCCGCCTTCTGTTGCTGCAGATCACTAGTCTTGTTATGTTGCTACCGGTGTGAACACAAGATTACAGAGGGATGAAAACATTCAGTACAGAAAAGACAAAGAGCAGAAAGCTTACACTCCTCTTCTTCAAATCGAACAAACATGGTCTTAAACTTCAGGAAATCAAAAGAACATCAAGATCTTAAATAAAGCTCACAAAAGGTGAAATAATCAGGATAGTGCACGTAGAATAAGTAAAAAGTAAAGTGTTTTCTGAGATTCCTGAAATCTATATTTGTATAATTGGCTCAAGAGGCTTCACGTTTACAGCAGGTGTGAGTGAAGGTGGGGGTGATGTTATTGTTCTGTTTTTATAATCGTTTATATTCGTATGTTGTAATTTCTAGTCTTTGGCATGTTTTGCGGATCAGTGGTTTTTTCTCCATGTGCCATTAATTTACAGGACCCAACAGAACACATGGTTCTGGTTCAGTTTGAGAGACCACTTAAACAGTTACCATGACGACTGTAAAAGTGGCTGAATCCTGATTATGACACGGCAAAGCTGGCGTTAAGTCCCACATGACAGAAGGGCTCAGATTCACTCTGTTCCTCCCTCTGATTGGTCGTTTAGTTAATGAGCTCACTGATAACGATGAGATAAAATGATGCTGAAACCAAAATGACTTCCTTTAAAATATTATTGTTCATTTGTACTGCGTCAGCGTGAGTTTTCCAGATGATTATAAGAATAACAGAAATGTAATATGGTACACATTTTTAAAACATTTATAAATATTGATATAGAAGTAAATTGTATGAAGGAAAAAAATGCAAGAAGAGACACAACAATAATTATAATAATAAAAAGGCCTATTACTGAGGTTATGTGGTGTAACCAATCAGAACACACAGCACAATTAGCCCCGCCCCTTGAGTTCCTGTCTGAGGTCCTATAAACTTTTTGGCGCCAAAATTTTCAGCACTTGGTTTGTTACTGTTCCTCTTCATTGAATAAGTTATGTTTTGATGTTTGTGTTGTTCCGAGTCTGAGTGTGACAAGTTGAAGTAAAATAGCGTTCACGTAAATAATTAGTCTGAGGTGATGTTATTTAACCTGTTGATGTTTTTTACTGATTATTTGCATTTCGAGAAAATCTACAGAGATGATCTGGGACACCGGGAGTAAAGCCGTAAACATGCGTTTTTGGTCTCTGGATTTTTTTTTGTGAGTTTATAAATAATAAAATCAAATATTGTGTTTGTCAAATTCAACTTCTAGTCAGTGCACTGACTAGTGTTTCAGATAGGGACTTTCTACCAACCTCGTGGGTGTGTGTGTGTGTGTGTGTGTGTGTGTGTGTGTTTTCCCATCACAGCAGAACTTTCTCTCTGGTTTCGGGCAGTTTGAGGGCCAGCAGTCCTCCACACACCAGTGCAACACAGGACAGGAGGATGGGAATGACTTTAGTGACGCCCACAAATGAAGCAAAGATGGAACTGCCCAAGATGGCCGCCAGCTTACACACTGCATTTAGGACACCAAATGCTGTGGCTCTGTAAGGACAAGGCAAGGGGGAAACTGAGTGTTTAATGGATTCATTAAATAATGTCTGTGTTCCTGTAATAAAAAATTAGCCAAGTAAAATGTTTAATAACTAATCAAATAAAGTCTCAGTTGTGCATTTTCTTTTAATAGAATGTAGCCTTTTATGTACGTCCTCAGGAATTAATGCTCTGTGGTAAAATACCAACGTAAATAGTGAAGGCAGTATAGCAGCACGTGGCACTGTGACCACACCTGAATCAACAAACTAGCATTGTTCACAAATCACATTCTTATGTGCTATTCTACACAGCTACTGAGCACTAACACTAACTGCTTTTCTTATTATAGTTAGTATTTGAATTCTAAAAACCTCTCATGACTTTAAACCTATCAAGAGCTCGGTGTTGCTCGGTGTCTTCTGGATTTTCTAGATTAGGAAGTATTTTTGAATGTACAGTCAGGCTTTTCGATTTAAGACACAGCGCATAACAACAGTCACAATGACAGTGGGACATTTTAGAGAAAGGAAGCTTGTCAGTCTTTTTAATTTCGCAAAAATTTTCACTGTTTGATTTGGAAACTTCTGGTGATCATTGACCAGGAATGCTAACTAGTATGTGAACAATGCCTCTCACACTGCCACTGCTTCTGCACCCACACATACATAATGTCATGAGTGAAGTATAAACCCACTTTTTCTCAAAGCCAAGGTTGCCCTAATTAATGCAGAATACAGAATGTCCTGCCAGAGAAGGAGCTGCATGATACTTCTTTAAATCTGTTCGAAATAAAGAACCTATAAACACATGCATTTGGTTGACTTGCTTTGCTAATTTGTATTATTTACCTAATTGTTATGCTAACTTGTTATGCTGTGTTGATAGAGTGCAGAAGCATGGACAAGGGTTTTGACTTTCATTCCATAAACTATACCTTTTAGAGGTGGGGTAAATCTCCACGGTGATGACCTCGATACCGTTCCACGCCGCTACGCTGACGCCACAGAACAGACACTGCAAGGCGATGATGGCCGCCTGACTGAAACTCAGAAAGAGGAAAAAAGTGCAACCGGCGGAGATGAGCATGGAGCCTCCTGCACACAGAAAACGCCCAGAGCCGATGTTACAGAAAACTAATCAGCACCGTCTGACCAATCACATCCCAGAACTCAACAGTGAGATAAACACACTTTGAAAATGACAAGCTGTATGCAAAAGATTCTGTGATACACAGAAAACTGATATTTTACTTCAACTCACCGATCATTTTAATTCTCCCGATCTTATCCATGAAAAGTGCTGATATGATATTCCCAGGAAGCACAGCTAGACTTCCCAGAAAGCTGACCAAGTAAATGAGGACATCGTTCTGCTCCTCGATGTTTAGATGGCAGCCTGCTTTAGGGTGGAGGAAGGTGGTGTTGTCCATCGTACAGTCAATGAAGTTCGCCTTGTACAAATCTGAGGAAGTAATACACAAACGTTTCAGCTACATGTCCGAGATCAGAAGATCACACAGGGCTGTAAATTTAATCCAGGGCTCTTCACACTTAGTCACTAAACTTAATTAGGACTCACTGGTTTTGTAGAAGGTGGTGGATCTAAAGGTGCAGTTTTCAAAATAGGTGTCTGTAGACCTGATGTCCTCAAAATAACAGTCCTCAAACAGCGAGTCCTCAAACTTTACCGACTTCATCTCGATGCCAATAAACCTGGCAAGAGACCATGATGCAATGACACACTTACACACTACAGATGTAACACAGCGCCACTATCTGTGTCTGTATTTGGATTTAAAGCAAAAGTAGTCATGGAATAAACCGGAAGCTTTTTTTAATTAAATATGAACTATTCCCAAAATCTAAACAAACAAGCAGCCAAATTTACACCACTGCGACACAGAGCAGGCAGTTAGTAACGATGAATGACTGCTGTAAAGGTAGCACTCATACTCATAATAATAATAATAATAATAATAATAATAATAAATTTTACTTAAAAAGCACCTTTCATGATACCTAAGGTCACTTCACTAATATAAACATACAAATATAATTCATAAAAAGTGTTTAAATTAATGCAGTCATAAGTTAATGTTATGTTAATATTAATGTTAGCAATAATGCTAATGATCGTGTTAATGCTAATGCACACATACACACACACACACCATGCTTATACTGTTCATTCTGAATAATGCGTTCATATCTGGTTACGTTCATACTACACACTTGTCGTTGATGTATTTTCCATCGCGATGGATTTGATTCTCCAGGGAGAAGTTGAAGTTGATGTTTTCGAGTCTCTCTCTGGGGAAATGCTTCACCTTGGACTTGTACTCTTCGTGCTGGAGATGCTTGATCATGTCCGGGAACCATACGGCTAATCCGTAGTAACTAAAATGCAATTTTATTGCGCAATTAGCATCTGTAATAGCTATGGCTACAAAAAAATCATTTTGTGAGTTGTGGAATGCTGGCTTATAGACTACAAGAATTGTGTTTAAATCATTGATGCTAATCACTGTTTGTGATATTATGCTAAATGTTATGCATTTTATTACTATATTATTCTTATTATTATGTATTTCATTGTCATCATACTATGCTGCACTATGTATTTACTGATATCTTATGATAACAGGAATGTTTCTACTGAAATGTCAAGCTAATTGTTGTGACTTTTTGCTAACTGGTATTTATTTACCAAACATTATGCCAATTGGTGTTTATCTCTTTGTGATAACTTGTGATAATTAGTATTTATTTTATCATTATTATGTATTTTATACTATTTAAATATCAGCATGTACATCACATTGATATATTTTTTAAAAATTTTGTAGCATGTTAATTGGTAGGTATTTTTACTGACTCTCAAGTAAATAAAGTCTGTGCATAAAGACCTCTTTAAACCATAGTTTACCTGAAAGCCATTGTAAACCAAATAACAGCCATGAGCAGAGTAGCGAGTCTCAGCTCATGAGCTAAAAGGGACACAACGTTCTTCAACACCTGTAGATGGAAATATAGCATTAAATGTCTTATATATAAAATACACAGCAGTGTAAGTAATAAAGCCTGGTGATTAGTTTACCAGTTTGATTAGAGTCAAGGTGCGGACCGCCCATCTCTGGAAAGGCGTTCCTGTGGAGGTCTGAATCTCAAAAAACTCATCCTCCTGCGTCTTCGGGGTCTTGATCTGAGAAACCTGTGCAGTAAACAGAAACTCCGGTCTTTATTTTGATTAAAATGTCAAGTAATAAAATCTGTAAATAGAGCTGTAAAACCCTCTCTGTGGTCTCTGCTGTTAGAACATCACTCACAGTGAAGACTCGCTCCGGTTCTCCTTTCGCTCTCCAGTTAGTGTCGTGAACGTGCTTCAGGATCATCCAGGCCTCGTCGTGTTTAGCGTGCTGCAATCAACCAAAATAATTACTGAATAACTTTATTACTGTGGATCTAAATAATGATATGATTTAGAGCAACACAAATGCAGAAAATGCACAGAAAAAAATAATAAAAAGATCAAAAGAAAGAATAAAAATACAAAAATAGGACAATGTGAGAGAAAGAAAACAATTCTTTAAACATGATTATTGTTTCATTTTTGTTCAATACTTCTAATCTAAATGTTCATATGTATGTTTGTTTATATGTTTATGTTTATGTATAAACGTGTCTCAGGTCAGGTCAGGCTATGCCTGCCACCGGTAACCATGTAACATGGTGCCACCTGCCTCATGAAGAGAAGGAAAACTTTGCCAAACACCTCTGCTGCCTTGTGGCCACATCTCTTTTGGGGAAAGGCTTCAGGAGAAAACCTTGAGGAAAAATCTGGAGCTGGAGTCCCATAGGCAGCACGTGGTTGCATGCAATCTCGCTCTGGCAACTCCTGCGACGGCACTGGTCTCAAACTGTATCGGCTTTGTCGCTCCGTTGGATCAACCAGGGTCGTGGAGAGGGGGGACCTGCTACTTGGGCAACAGCTGGCCCTCCATACTACCCTTGCCCTGGCTCGTGCCTCAGAGAGGACACTCCAGCTTTGCTTCACAGCGTCAAAACAACATGGGAAGCAGCAGTCTACTGGTGTTAAGCTACAATGCTCGATTGAAGTAGAGTGTGGCACCAGGGGTTGCTTCCAATGGTGGGAGAGTTCTTCGCATCTCATTGGACAGCTACCGCCCGCCTCAAGTTGGGCAGTCCCCAGCCAGTACGGTGCTGTCCTGCCATGGCCTGCCTTCCTCATTGGGTGCATGGGGATAAGGAAATCCGACAAGCAGACCGCAATTTCTGCACCTGGCAAGAATATACCAAGAACAAATATCAAGAAGAGACCAGCGCTTAAACTGGGATGCTGGAACGTCCGCAACATGACAACTGGACTTGACGATCTCCAGAACATCAGCAATGCAAGAAAGACAGCGGTCGTCAACAAAGAGCTACTGAGACTGAAGGTAGATATAGCTGGTCTGCAAGAAACATGCCTAGCTGAATCAGGATCTTTGAAGGAGAAGGACTACACCTTCTTCTGGCAAGGAAAGAACTGACATCAATTCGCTGACATCAATGCCAGAGTAGGTGCAGACCATTACTCTTGGCCTTCTTGTTTGGGTTCTTTTGGAATTGGTAAAATCAACGAGAACAGTTAGGGCCTGTTGGAGCTTTGCTCTTACCACGGCCTTTGCGTGACCAACTCTTATTTCCAGACGAAGCCACAACACAGTGTGTCATGGTGCCATCCTCAATCCAATCACTGGCACCAGCTTGATATGGTCATCGTCAGACATGCAAGTTTTAAGCACGTACTTCTCACTCGCTCATACCACAGCGCTGACTGCGACTCTGACCACTCACTGGTATGCTGCAAGATTAAGCTGCTACCAAAGAAACATTATCACTCCAAACAAGAAGGGAAGCCACGCATTGATACGACCAAGGTGAAACATCCAGAGAAGCTTGAGGAATTCACAAAGTCTCTTGAGGACGCTCTGTCTGCAGGCTACCCACCCAACACCGCTTCCGAGTCATGGAACCACCGGCGTGAGGCAATTCAGAAATCAGCTCTTTCTATCTTTGGGAGATGGACCTCCAAGAACTGCGACTGGTTTGATGCCAAGTCTACGGAGTGACCCCTGTTATTGAGGCAAAGCATGCTGCTCTTGCTGAATACAAGCACTCACCAAGTGGGAAGACCCTCCAAACACTCAGATCAACCAGGAGAAAAGTTCAACAGACAGCAAGAAGATGTGCCAACGAGTACTGGCAGGAGCTCAGTCACAACATTCAGAATTCAGCAGCAACAGGCAACATCAGGGGCATGTACGAGGGCATCAAGGAAGCTCCCCTGAAAACCAGTAGCGGAAAAGTGATTACATACAAAGCCAAGAAGATGGAGAGATGGGTGGAATACTATTCAGAGTTTTACTTCAGCGAGAACATTATTGTCCTCTCAGTACCTGATGCCATTGATCCTCTGCCCATCACAGAGGAGCTAGACACTGCACCAACATGGGAAGAACTCAGCAAGGCTATCGAAAGCTTAGCCTGCGGAAAAGCCCCTGGGAATCATGGTATCCCCCAGATCTGATCAGGCACTGCATGATCACCCTTCTGCAGCCTCTACCAGACATTTTTTGCCAGTGTTGGAGTGAAGGTGGTGTCCCACAAGATATGAGAGATGCTAAGATCGTCACCTTGTACGAGAATAAGCTTACGTCTTAGCTCACGTCCTAATGAGTCAGTATCAGAATATATTTAATGATAGAGACTTCAAAGCACTTATGTAAGTCGCTCTGGATAAGGGCGTCTGCCAAATGCTGTAAATGTAAATGTAAATGTGAATGTAGAATAAAGGCGACAGGAGTGAATGCAACAACTACAGAGGCATCTCCCTCTTGAGTATCGTGGGCAAACTGTATGCTAGAGTTTTGTTGGTGCGTCTTCAACAGCTAGTGGAACGTGTCTATCCCGAGTCCAATGTGGCTTTTGAGTAGAACAATCTACAGTGGACATGATCTTCTCCCTTCACCAATTACAGGAGAAGTGCCGGGAACAGCAGAAGTCCCTCGATGTTGCTTTCATAAATTTGACCAAGGTCTTCGATCTGGTTAGCCGGGGTGGGCTCTTTAACATCCTCTTGAAGATTGGATGCCCCCCGAAGCTTCACAGCATGATCAAATCTTTTCATGACGGTATGAAGGCAACCATCCAGTATGTGGGCAGCATGCCTGAACCATTTGAAATTAAAAGCGGCATGAAACAAGGCTGCGCCCTTGCTCCAACTCCTTTCAACATCTTCTTCTCTCTCCTTCTGAAACATGCCTTTGGGAATTCAACCAAAGTGGTGTACATGCATGCAAGATCAGACGGCAGACTCTTTAACATCGCAAGACTTAGAGCAAAAACCAAGGTGCGTGAGACCATCATTAGAGACTTGTTCTTTGCCAATGACGCAGCAGTCACCTCTCACACTGAACAAGATCTACAGCGTCTGATGGACAGATTCTCCCAGGCTTGCAAAGACTTCGGTCTAACCATCAGCCTGAAGAAGACCAATGTGCTGGGCCAAGATGTGGACACACCACCTGTCATCACCATCGACAACTATGAACTTGAAGTGATACACAAGTTCATTTACCTTGGTTGCACCATCAGCGACAACCTGTTCTTAGTAATTAACAAATGTATCGGCAAGGCCGCAACAACCGTAGGACGACTGACTACTCGCGTCTGGGAGAACCACAAGCTGACCACTCCATCCAAGATGGCAGTGTATAATGCCTGTTTAGTCAGAACTCTCCTGTATGGGAGTGAATCCTGGACAACCTATGCCAAGCAAGAGCAGAAGCTGAACAGTTTCCACATGTAATGTCTCTGCGGCATCCTTGGCATCAACCGGAATGATAAAGTGCCAAACGCCCAGGTTTTGGCCCATTCCGGCCTTCCCACCATGTACACGCTGCTTAGACAGCGCAGACTGTGCTGGCTTGGCCACGTGCGTCATATGGAAGGTGGTCGGATCCCCAAGGACATCTTCTATGGTGAACTTGCATCTGACAAAAGACCTCAAGGTCGCCCTCAGCTTAGATATAAAGATGAAGCGTGACATGAAAGCTCTGATCAACACTGAGATCTGGGAGGACACCGCAGCAAACTGCAGTAGCTGGCGATGCTTGCTCAAGAAACAGCTAAAGATGGGTGAGGAGAAGATCTTGAACCTGGCAGAAGAGAGGAGAGCCAGGCAGAAGGGACGTACATATGGACACTCTCCCATGACCAACTACATCTGCACTCTGTGCAGAAGACGGTCATTCCCGCATTGGTCTTACGAGTCACCGACGATCCTGTTCTAGTCATAATGCTTCAAACTCTTAGGGTGCAGTATTCATGGTTGCTCAAACGACCGAAGGAGGCCTCAAAACGTGTCATATCTGCACTGATGCTGTCCCACACATCTGTCCCTGTCTACATTTCACTTTCCTTATATGGTCACAGCTTCCTGCACTTGTCAACTCATTCTCTCTGCTGATTGGTCACCCTGCTTCCTTATTGTAGTTTGTTGTTTTTTCCTGCTCTTCGAAGTGTCCTGAGTCTACAAGGCTGAATCTCAGTACATAAGTTTTGACCTTTGACCCTGTACCTCCAGCAGGAAACGTGGACTCTCAGGCATGAACATGAGGCCGATGAGAGCGGCGATGGCCGGCAGCGCACACACCAGCACGAACACACGCCAACTGTGGAACTGATACTCCGAACCCATACTGAAACCCCATCCTGAAAATACAAACACCACACACTCACACGTAATAACTATACCATAATGATGGATGATGTGTTATAGAGCATTACCAATGTGTTATAGAGTGTTAGTAATGTGTTACAGGTGTACTATATTGAGGGACGATGTAACAACTGTACCATAGTGAGGATGGTGTGTTATAGAGCATTATTAATGCATCATAAGTATACTATAATGAGGGATGATGTGGGAAAGAGACACTAATAATGTGTAATATCGGTAGTATTGTGAGGAATGTTGTGTTATAGAGAGTTATTAATATGTTATAGAACATTATTAATGTGTAATAAGTGTACTATAGTCAGGTATGATTTGGTATAGAGGTGTAATTAACGTGTAATAAATACCGTAGTGAGGATGATGTGTTATAGACAGTTATTATTGTGTTATAGAGCATTATTAATGAGTAATAACTGTACCGTAGCGAGGGATGATGCCTTACAGACAGTTATTAATGTGTCATGGAGCATTATTAATGAGTAATAACTGTACCGTAGCAAGGGATGATGCCTTACAGACAGTTATCAATGTGTTATAGAGCATTATTAATGCATAATAATTAGACCGTAGTGAGGGATGATGAATTATAGACAGTTATTAATGTGTTATAGAGCATTATTAATGCGTAATAACTGTACAATACTGAGGGATGATGTGTTATAGACAGTTATTAGTGTGTTATAGAGCATTATTAATGCGTAATAACTGTACCGTAGTGGGGAATGATGCCCCAGGCAGTGAATGAAGCATAAATTCCACCTATCATCCAGAACATACAGAGCCAGCTGAGGTGCTCTCCTCTCTTATCCATCTGCAGAAACTCTGAGAAATATGAGTACACAATGGGGACGGAGCCGCCGATCCTGCAGCACACACACACAGACACACACACACAGTTTTATCACTTCACTGCTCCTTGTGTTTATAATCATTCATAAACTTGCTATTTAATGTCAAATCCTCTTTCTCTCTCAGTTCTCTTTAACCTGTAAAAAAGGATATTGGCCCATCACTCTCTCTCTCTCTCTCTCTCTATCTCTCACTCACCCGAAGCCAGAGATGAGTCTGAAGAAGATGAAGAGCCCATAACCCTGAGCAAAGGATGAGAGGAAGGCAGCGATGCAGTTGATGGTCAGAGCAATGATCAGACATTTCCGTCTTCCCACTTTATCGGCCATTCCTCCCCAAATGAACGCTCCGAACATCATTCCCAGGAAAACGATCAGACCTGAGGGAGAAGGATAATGGTGAGATCTGAGAGGAACATGTCAGAATGAAACTGTTTCTTATATCAAAGTAACTACTGTTTGTAAATTTTAAGCAGATTTTATATTAAATGATAAATAGCTAATTTACAGTTGGATTGAACAGTGATTACTGGATGAAATTACTTTATATCACCACTAGGAGGAACAGTTTCCTTATTTAATTCAAAGCAACCAAAGATAAATCTATACATATAATTCTTTATGAATTGATATTCCTTTAACAAGATCATACATCATACCAGGCAAAGAATAAACACTCTCTCTGTCTTATAGAAATAATTTATTTAGAAAATAACACAGTGTCCTCATTACACAAACAAAAGCTTCAAACCTTCAGAATTATATTCTTTTATAAAATACTAGAGATGGTCTATAGCATATTTATACATTTTCATTCAATATAGAAGTTTATCATCATCTTCTCATCATTTTCTGCTGTTAAACTGTGGAAGGCGGGGCCTTGAGGGTGAGGGGGCGGAGTCATACCAAATTGACCAAGATTGCCATCCCCATGAATAACACTGTAGTGTAGTTTAGCTCATGTTTCTAGATCACAGGAAGTCTGTCCTAAACTGTCTCTGTAAAGACATGCTCCTTAAAATGAGAGAAAATGAAGTTTCTATCCACAATTCAGATTAAGTTCTTTGTGTTCCTGTCATGATGAAATATAACAGCTCGAAACACTGTCACAGGTTCGCCATGTTCCAGTCCCATCGCTTCGACTCAACCTGAAACAGCAGTAAGTATGAAGCACCATCTGTTTCACAGGAGTTTAGAGGAATTAATTTATCACAATCACAGATTAACACTTTCTAAAAAACCTTTTTTTCCAGTTTAATTACCATTATGAAGAAACTGCTATTTAATTTTTACTATTTGAAATGTCTTTTTAATTCATAGACAGATAGATAGATAGATAGATAGAGTAATATCTAGATAGATAGATGCTGATATCAGTTGTTTTGATTAATGACAAACCTGAACAAGGTGAGGGACTATTAATCCTAATGCAGCAGAGAGAGCGAGAGAGAGAGAGAGAGAGAGAGAGAGAGAGAGATTCTCCAACAGGGAGGAGGAGGACTGGCTGATTTTTTCTCTCTCCATCTCAGCATGTCCATCTGTATTCTCTCCCTCTCTCTCTCTCTCTCTCTCTCTCTCTCTCATCAGTTGCTCTTAATCCCTCCTGCCAGGTCATGACATCAAGATGAATAAAAGAACGGAGGGTCTGATGGTGGAAGAAAGAAAGTAACAGAATTGTGAAAAGAAAATAGAAAAGAGAGAATGGGTGATAGAAAGAATGACAGAAAAAGATACGTGAGAGGTATGAAAAATGGACATTGGATGGATGGATGGTCTGAAAGAAAGAGAGAAAAGCAGAATAGAGAGAGGGAGAGAGGTTGGAAAAGTAAGAGTGAGTGATTAAAGGAATGATTCAGTAAGAGAAAGAAGGAAAAAGGAGACTGATGAAGTGAAAGAGAAAGAAAGACAAAGAGAAATGGAGAAGCACAAAAAAATAAATAGGTAAAGAGAAGGAGAGGAAAAGAGGAATACTGGGATGTGTATCAGATTCAAGATTCAAGGTCAGATGGAAGTATATTGATTTGCTGAAGGCTTCACTGACTAAGCTGTTTACACACGCACACGCTCGCACGCACACGCGTGCACGCGCGCACGCACACTCAGTAACATGCCAAGCTGTGAGCCTGGTGAGGGAACAACTCTTTATAGCTGCTACAACATAAGTGACAATAGGAATTAACTTGTTTTGGTACTGTTTCAAAATGTTAAATGTTCTAAAAATTGTAATTATTGGCAAATTGCTGTTGTGTAAGAAGAATAAGATACTGAAACAGCATGCCTCATCATGTTTTGTCATCGTATTATTCCTATTTTGTACCAAAGTCCTCTGAGTAATATCTTTACTTTCTCCACCAAGCTCTTGTGTTAGGTTTCAAAATGTAAAATTCAGTAAAAATTTTATTTCTCCACCCAGCAAAACATTTCTTTATATAAAGTCAAGTATGCCGCACAGCCTGATTAATCTCAGTGCCATTAGCTAACCTGACAACCGTTCCTTATTTATGCTTTGCTTAAGTAGCTTCTGGCTATTATCGAATGCCTGCCAAGTGTTTCAGCCCAATCCCAATTCAAAAATTCATTCAGGGTTATGGGGTAATTATGGAAATGGACACTGCTGTAAAGTCTAGAAGGTTCCAGATGTGAAAGAGTCAATGTTTGGATTTAGCTATCAAACTAATAAACCAATAAAAACTTGTTCATGAATATATCTGAATATCTTGAACTCACTATACACTGTTGTTAGTCAACTAGAAAGAATGGATGGAAAGCATAAGTAAGCTAGTTAGCTTACTCAGATGTGTTGACAAATTAATAAGACTCTGAACAACCAGCACTCTAATTACACTTTGCATGGACTGCTAAATGAATATTAGTCTATTAAAATGGAACTTGTGAAGTTGTGCTTTTGATATTGGAAGAAAAATCACTATACAACATGCATATGTACAGCAAGCGTAAGCTAGGAATTAGTCAGCTAGCATGTTACTGGCAAATTCCTAATAGAGATATTGTTAAAATGCACTGAAAGTGAAAACTAGCCAGAATGTCAACATTTACCTCAAATGTGCCATTTTTGCTTTTGTAGTTGGAAGGTAAACACTGTTGCTAGGCAACTGGGCAGCATGGATACAAGGATAAGCTAGACAGACTGAGTCAAACGAATTAGCTAGCTAGCATGTCATCAGTACGTTCACTATACACATTGAAAAGATACAGTGATAGTGAAAATGGGACAGAATTATCCGGAACATCAGGATTTACCTCAGATGTGTTAATAAATTAATAAGAACAACTGGGCAACTGGACGGTAAGGATATGCTAGGTAATGACCGAGACAAATGAATTAGCAAAAAAAAACAACAACTTGAAAATTGAATTAATAATGCTCATCTTAAAATTACGATAAATTCTACTAGATACATTATTTGTGCTACAATTTTGGGCAGGTAATTGCATTTTTGTAGTAAATTTAAATGATTAAAACAAGACAAAAACATCCAATGAATAGCCATTGTTAATCTCATAATGAAAATTTTAGGTAGATTTTTCTTTATTCAGTACATTTTTATTTGCAAGATATAATTCACTGCTAATTCTGATTTGCACAAGTGGTTATATTTCATACTTACAATATAGCCACGCCCACATCAATCTAGCAAGAATAAAATGGATGGAAAAATAAATCTTTCAACTGAAAAGACAAACATGTTTCTTTCTTTTGCACCTTAAAAGCTTCCAAATAGTAAGAAGCTAATTCTTAAGACATTAATACATGACTTACCCAGCATGCCTTTCTCTGCATTTGACATGCACATGTCTTTTTCGGCACTGGGAAGCGCCAACGCCACGACGAAACACTCGACGCTGTCGGCCATCAGCGCTAAGCCGAGCACTACAAACAGACTCCATTGGAAGCGTCCGTGTCCACAGTCCTCTATGATCTCCTCATACTGCTCTGCCAGTCCGTCGTCTTCATCCTGATCAGCACGAACTTTGACCTTTGACCTCGCTGCTTTGACCTCATCCGGGTGCGGGATGCCCTGGTACTCGCCTTCGTACATCTGATCGTCCTCATCGTGGCCCTCAGTGACATCGCTTGCCGCGTCTTCATCCTCCTGGTATTCAGCCTGGTAACCGTCACCGTGGTGATAGCTGTTTTGATAAGGGTCAGCCATTGTTTTAAAAAAAAATCAGAGCAAAGCAAGCTCAATCCTGGACACACCTGATTGTCACTACACCAGGTGTGTGTTTTCCAATGAAGAGGAAGTGTGAAAGATATGAAAAGTTATCTAACTCCACGTTTCACTACCTCAGACTGTCCACATCACTCCAGGATGACATGTTAAACCTGTTAGAGAACAAATCAGCACTTAGTATTCAGGTTTTAGATTTTAATTTCAATAAATATCAATTATTGATATTGGCATTGATTAGCTCTTTCCTATCTTAAGGAAAAAACAGAACGCCTCAAGACATATTGTTATAGGAAAAGAACAGTAATGATCTGATGTCACATAACAGCATGATCCTAAGTAACTCTTCTGTCCCACAGCTTTACCTCTGACTGCTACAAAGTGCTGTCACTGGAGACTCCTTCCATAAGTGCTGAAACATAATGGCCCCTTACAGAAAAACTCACAATATCAATGATTTCACACTACACATGTAACGATACATCATGAATCGATAAATTGCGATGCAATTTATGATAGTACAATTGATAATCCAATAATGTGAATCGAATTGTGAATTGGGTGAATCGTTACATTACACACATTTTTTAATCTATGTATTATCAGTGGAGTGTCTGCTGTACACGTCCCTGTGAATGAGCTGTTACGATAGAAGCGATAACATATTGAAATAAGCGCATTAATATAAACCTGCAGTACTGTCAGAGCTGGTGTTGTAGAAAATTAACCAACACCTGACCAATCAGAATCCAGACTTCAGCAGCACTGTGGTGTAGTATGAGATATCCACTGGTAATTATACTCAGTTTATATTTGTTCTGAGCATGCAGTGATTTAGATTGACCAGAATGTTGCCAGATTCCTGAATCTGAACCACCTGGCAGGGGGAAGGGTGCCTTTATGTTTGGTGTGTGTGCGTGTGCGTGTGCGTGTGTGTGTGTGTGTGTGTGTGTGTGTGTGTGTGTGTGAAAAATTTAACCACTTTAACATCTGCTGCAAAATATTGATCACAACATTGATTTGTGCCGTATATACAGGACCGGCTGGGATTCAGCTTCTGCTAACGGAAAAAAAGTCAGTGTGCGCATAAGTAATGGTTAGAGAATGACATTTAACACCATTCGTCATTCCTACACTTCCATTTGTCATCCTGCAGAACAACACACACTTCAGGCCTAAAGAGGTGAGAGACGAATCGATGATGGAGCGATTTGTGATGTTTCTGTACAGGAAAGGAGAAATTATGAGATTATTTAACATCACAGAGAGAAAAATATGATCGAAAGAGATGGAGAGCAGGGGAGAGATCTATCTATCTATCTATCTATCTATCTATCTAATTTTTTATCTTTGTCTTTCTATCTTACATCTTTCTCTTCTTCTGTTTTTTTATGCTCCATTCAATACAACAGGGAATTTGGGATTTTCAGACTCAGAATATCTTCCTCAGAGCGTTCAACTGCTTAATGTCAGTAAAGTAGCAGTAAACTATTGCTTGTTTGTCTTGTGTGGATATAAAAAGCCCTTAGAAAGCTTTTAAAGCCCCCCAGGAGATTTGTTTGGTTTGTGCTTCATTTATTTTTTTTATTTCACACAATATAAGCTGTATAAATTCACCATTAAAGTCCTGTATAACACAAATAAACTCTTAGTTCCAGTGAAAAGCTACAGCATACAAAGACATTCTATACAATTACGTGCTTCAGACTTTGTGGTAACAGTTTGGGGAAGAACCACATATGGATGTGATGGTCAGGGGTGCACAAATTTTTGGCTCTTTAGAATATCTATTGTTTCTCATCGCTCATTGTATAATGCATAAATAATTAGATTTTTATATGTTGATCAAATTCAGAGATTATCCATGCATCCTTGCTCTGGGCTTCTGTGTTTTTCTGCACAGGAACGCTGGAAAGCTTTTGGATCAGAACTCGGGAAAATGGATTACAGCACTAGAGCCACTAAAGTGAACTGCCACTGCGGGGATAATTAAATCATTATTTGAAAGATGCTACAGGTTATAGATATACATGGTCATTTCCCGATTTCTGATTACAGCTTTTAATATGTTCAGGAAAGAAATAACACATAAAAGTAAGTCTTTGTGAATGTTTGTAGTTTGATGAAATATTATACACTAATGTTTTATTAGTTCTTTGTTTAGTTGGTTGATTAGTGTAGACAATTAGCTAGTATGTTATTAGCTAGCTACTGAATATTCTACAACAGAGTAAAGTTAAGACGTTCTCTCTTTTCTACTGATTTGGTGTACGTGTGAAAAGATAAGATTCCTTTATTATCATTAGTCATCATCAGTACAATGACATTTGTAGCAATCCTAAAGGTGAGTTCACGTTCTCGTATGGCTGGAGAAGTCTGTTTGTCTGTGATAGGATGGACCTGAGCCATCTGCCAGAGAGCAGCAACTCCAAAGGGAATGTCCTGGGTGGGAAAGGTCTTTCATGATGTCGGCTGCCCTGCAGAGGCAGCGAGAGCTGAAACGTCCCTCCAAAGAGGGCAGTGTGCAGCCAATAGGCACTTTTGGACCAAACAGTTCTAGGGACTTTTTTATAGGAACTACCCCCTGGGGAGCTCCCCTGAGAGCTACATACCTTTCGGGGTGTCTTGTTTCTGTTTGCATTCACACCTCCAGCAGGAACGCTGAAGAGACGTAAGCGGCATCGCTGTATCACATACAGGCTGTATAAAGTCTGGACTTCACTGTCTCTCCATTTATCCCAGTTTTTTTCTTTAATTTTTAATGCTAACATTAAGAGCTGTTGTTTACACGGCTAATGTTTTACATGAATTTAAAGCTGAACACGACTCAGAATGTTTCTGGATTCAGCTGTTTAACATGAAGATTTTCTATATAGTCTTGGCCTGTCTGGCAATTAGAAAATCCACTAGTGATTTTTTTCAGAGATTTTAGTGATTTCGACCAATGCCACGTATTCCCCCTCTCACTGTCTCTCTCAGAGGAAGTGCACACACTGCATTTTGTGTCGTTTTTTGTTCAGCTGTTCAATATGAAGATACAAAGATTTTTCATACAGACTATCTGGCACTTAGAAAGTCCACTAGTGATGATTTTTTCAGTGATTGTAGTGATGATGATGTCAAGCTAAAAAAGTCCCTAAAAACAGTGTTTTAAGAAATATAATCATTCCTAGTTTCTGCAGTGCGAACACACACAAAAGGGGGCTACTTCCTCCAACAGTTCTGACAACTATGAAAAGTTCCTCTGGTCTGAAAGCACCTAATGACTTTCTGGGCATGTTTATGATCCTCCAAAGGGCTCTCCTGTCTGCCACTGAGCTGCTGGCATACCACATAAAACTGCAGTGTGACAGCACACACTCAGTGGAGCAGCAGTAAAAAGACACAAGCAGCTTCTCCTGCAGGTTGTTTTTCCTGAGGATCCTCAGGATTTAGAGTCTCTGCTGTGCCTTCTTGACTGCCATAGGGGTATTTGTGGACAAGGAGAGATCTTCTGCAATGTGTATGAAACTTGAAGGTAGGAAGCCTTTCCACGCAGTCTCCATCAATGTGTATCGGGGTGTGCCTCGTTTTATTTAAGTTCTTTTGTTTTAGTAGAGTGGTCAGGGTGAGTTTGTTCTCAGTGCACTATGCTGTCAGACTTTGGACTTCATCCCTATAGGATGTTTGTCTCCTCCTGAGATACGTCCAACCACAGTCACATCGTCTGTGAACTAAATGATGGTGTTGATTGAATGGGAGGGGACTCAGTCATGGGTGTAGAGAACATATAGAAAGGGGCTTAACACACAGCCTTGTGGGATGCCAGTGTTGAGTGTGTGGGTGGAGGAGAGGCAAGGGCCTAATCTCACCATCTCACCATGAAGGAGGTTTCTCACAAAGTCTTTGATCAAGTGGCAAGCAGGTTGTGAAAGTCCTAAGCCAGCGAGTTTGGTGACCAGTGTGTCTGGGATGACTGTGTTGAAAGCTGAACTGAAGTCTACCAAGAGCATCCTCACATAGCTCCCCTGCTGCTCAAGATGGGAAAGTGCAGAGTGTGTGGCAGTGTAGATGGCATCTTCTGTTTGCTCTGTAGGCATACTGTTGTGGGTCAGTGGTGACTGGGAGGCTGGCTTAGATGTGTCACAGGACCAGTTGTTCAAAGCACTTCATAATGAGTGGAGTAAGTGCCCCTGGGCCGTTGCCGTTGAGACCGCTGATGACAGGTTTCTGACAGCAGAATGATTGTGGTAGACTTCAGGCAGGATGGGATGGTAGACTTAGACAGGCACAGGTTGAAGATCTTTGCTCGTTTTGAGGTGGAAACAGCAGAGACAGTCACGTCTATGTCTACGACAGCGACATTGTCAATACAGTTTTTTATGTAGCAGAGTACAATTGAAGTACACGTTCATATCCTGATCCTCAAACATGTCCCAGTTAGTCCTTTCAAGGCAAACCTGTAGCTGCAAGGATGCTCCTTCAGGCCATGTTTTAACAGTCTTTGTAGAGGTTTGGGCTTTCCTGAGGGGGTGTAAGCTGTGGTCAGGAGTATGGATAAATGATCTGACTGGCCTAATTGAGGCAGCTGTTTTGTCCTATAGCAATTCTTGATATCTGAGTAGGCCTTGTCCAGCATGTTCTTGCACATTTGATGTGTTGAAATTTAGGGAGAACTGCCTTTATGTCTGTGGAGTTGAAATCACCAGCTATGATACGAGTGGCTTCAGGTGGGTGTTTTGCTGCAAGTTAAGGGTATTGAGCAGGTAGCCTAGAACTGTGCTAGCATTAGCATCTGTTGGAATGTAAACAGCTGTAGCTATAACAGCAGTAGGCTCCCACGGTAGATAAAAGGGCCTGCATTTGATTGTCAGGTACTCCAGATCAAGAGACCAGTGATTATCTATGATCTTTGTGTTGGTACACCAGCTGTTATGTATGTAGATGCAAAGCCACTTTTGCTATTAGAGGAGTCTTTGTTTTGGTCTCAACAAAATGCTGTGCGGCAAGCTAGCTCAATGGCTACGTCTAGTATAAGCGAGTGTAGATATGTTTTTGTGAGTAGTAAAATGCAACAAACATATATATAATCGAAAACACACATAACCAGCACCTAATGAGAGACTTTGAAATGTGAAACTTTGTTGTTGGTGTTTTTGTTCCTGTCTGCAAGTGCAGCGTTGCATTTTCTAACTGTATTCAATAACTAAGACAGATGAAGGTCAGGACTGTGTGTGTGTGTGTGTGTGTGTGTGTGTGTGTGTGTGTGTGTGTGTGTGTGTATGTGCGCATGCGTGCGTGCGTGCGTGTGTGTGAGACCTGTTAGACTATTGATTACAGAAAGCCGAAGGGAGTTTTTGATTAATTTACAAGGAATTAGAATTGAATTAGACTTAAAACACTTTTCCCCCCGATACATCCTGAAATTGAAAAACGGTGGCTTTACACTTTACGATTTAATGCCAGATTTTCACATTGTTGACAAAAAGCTCACATCATAACCGAATTCTTTGGTTATGAGTTGAGATTGTCTGTGTTGTGATGCACTCACATTATTGACAGTTGATTTTAGTGTCACTGTGAGCAAAGACGATCAAAGGCAAAGTTGTGTTAGTGTGTCTGAGAAATTAGTGATTAAAGTCTCAGAATGCGAGCGCTGCTACGATGCTCATCTAAAATCAACCAGTAGGAGGATGACAAACTCACGGGACAGCTACAGATATGTTAATGATGATGGAGAAATATAAACAAATGTGATAATTGATGGAAAAAATCTCCTCATTACCTCAAGCTCACTATAAAGAATGTGTGTGTTTCTGTGGAGGCAGTTTTCTACACGAGCGTGAGCGCTGCACAAATATAGGAGATGTACAGACGTTTGAAGAACAATGCAGATCCCACGCCATGTTGGCTCTGCATGTATGTGTGTGTGTGTGTGTGTGTGTGTGTGTGTGTGTGTTGGTGTGTGTGTGCGTGTTGGTGTGTGTGTGGGAAGGTTGCATTGCGTCGGCCAAAAGCCTGTGGGACTTCCAGAAAGAGAAACTTTACAGAGGACAGGAGGAGAGGAGGAGGCTACACACACACACACACACACACACACACACACACACACACACACACACACAGCCCACATCAGCCTTCACACAGTATTTTAACTGTCAGCAATCGTGTTAGCTTGTCTGAATTTCAGATGATAACTACATTAAAATCACAAACTTTTTAAAAATACAATAGTAGTTTTACTTAATACTTAATACTTAGTACTTAATACTTACAAAAATATTTGTAAATTTATTAGTTAACATTAGTAAATACAGTAACTAAGCAATTTTAAAAGGGACAGACTGCTTTACAAAAAAATCAGGACATTCCCTGTTTTATTATTAGGTATTAATTAAGGAAAATGTTATCTAAAATTAATACAATTTATAAGCACATTATAATGTATAAGATACATTATATAAAATTGTATAATATTTTAAGCAATATTTATCCATGAATTCATCATTAATGAATAATTTTTCTTGTAAATGTAAATAATAGATTTAGATATGATTATTAATGTATATTAACATAATTTTCTTCATAGTAAATTATATGTGAAATATATAACAATACATTTGCAATAATAAGAAAATACATTATTTGCTGTATATTATATTTATATAAACCCAGCCACAAGGGGGTGCACAATCCAGTGTATTTCTGCGTGCCTATCCCAAGCCCGGATAAATGGGAAGGGTTGTGTCAGGAAGGGCATCCGGCGTAAAACTTCACCAAATCAAACATGTGGACAAGAACACAAATGTCCATACTGGATCGGTCGCGCCCCCGGGTTAACAACGACCTGTGCCGTTAGCCGACAGGGTGCTGGCGGAAATTGGGTTACTGTTAGGTAGGCAAGTCCGGAGGAAGGAGGAGAGGAGGAAGGTAAAGAGAGTGGACGTTAGGGTAGGAACTTTTTATGTTGGTAATATGACTGGTAAAGGGAGAGAGATTGCTGATATGATGGAGAGAAGAAAGGTTGATATATTGTGTGTGCAAGAGACCAGATGGAAGTAAGGCTAGGTGTATCAGAGGGGGGTTCAAATTGTTTTATATGAGGTGGATGGGAGGAGAAATGGGGTATGGGTTATCCTAAAGGAACAGTTGGTCCAGAGTGTTTTGGAGGTGAAAAGAGTGTCTGACAGACTCATGGTTACGAAACTGGAAATTGATGGTGCCATGATGAATGTTGTTAGTGCATATGCCCCACAAGTTGAGTGTGAGATACATGAGAAAGAAGAATTCTGGAGTGATATGGATGAAGTAGTGAAGAATGTACCTGAGGGAGAGAGAGTGGTGAATGGAGCGGACTTAAATGGCCATGTTGGTGAAGGGAACAGAGGAGATGAGGTGGTGATGGGTAGGTTTGGTGTCAAGGAGAGAAATGCAGAAGGTTAGTGGTTGTGGATTTTGCGAAAAGGATGAACATGGCAAGTCAAGTCAAGTGGCCTTTATTGCCATTTTAACCATATAAATGTGATACAGTGTACAGTGAAACGAGACAACGTTTCTCCAGGACCAAGGTGCTACATACAAGACAACACAAAAGTACAAAA
>JAQQZR010000002.1:24573865-24584276 GCA_030068235.1 Notoglanidium macrostoma
AACACTCTTATAGCACACGCTCTCGCACGCAAAACACTCTTATAGCACACGCTCTCGCACGCAAAACACTCTTATAGCACACGCTCTCGCACGCAAAACACTCTTATAGCACACGCTCTCGCACGCAAAACACTCTTATAGCACACGCTCTCGCACGCAAAACACTCTTATAGCACACGCTCTCGCACGCAAAACACTCTTATAGTACACGCTCTCGCACCTTAAACCCTCTTATAGTACGCACTCTCGCAGTTCTCGAGAAGGATTCAGTTTTAACGACTCATTTAACTGAATGATTCTGTATCGGGCACTGATTCACGGAGTCATTTTGCTCGCTCTGTGTTTATTAATACTGTAATGTCCAAAATAATTTTATTTTTAATTATTAATCAAAAACTAAACTGATGTTTGATTAATATGAGTCATGAGCAGGGCTTTTCACTGCATGTAAATATTTACACAGTGTAAACACAGAATTAGCCTGCTAGCAAAGGGCAGCTTTAGCTTATGTTGTCTAGCTTGGGCATATCCATTAGCCTTATCTTTTCGGTCACTTTTTACAGGAAGTGGGTTTATTGTCCAAGTGTGTGTGTGTGTGTGTGTGTGTGTGTGTGTGTTATCTTATACATGCAGCCTATTGTGTTTTATTCATCAGCACCAGTTGTTAAAAATATGTCCCTGCATTAGCGTGTCAGTTCTGTCTTCCTGCTCATTTTAGAAGAGATTTGTGTGTGTGTGTGTGTGTGTGTGTGTGTGTGTGTGTGTGTGTGTGCGTGCGCGCGTGTGAGATGATCAGGCGCTTTGTGGCTGTGAGAGGTTTCAGAATAAACACATGGATGATCGGTTGTGTGTGTGTGGTTTCAGGGGTGTGTGTGTTTTCTGTGTGTATACGTTCGGTTACACTTTGTGTTCTTTTGCTGCCTGTTTTAGTAGGTGTGTCTGAGTCACTGTCCTTGTATAGGGCCTGTTTTCTTTCCTACGTGTGTGTGTGTGTGTGTGTGTGTGTGTGTGTAAGAGATTTAGTTACTATGGCAGTGACTAATTTGAAGGTTGGTTAAAAATGTCTTCGTGATTCAGAGCAATGCTAATGCTAGCAGTTTTTTTGGTTTGGCCAAGTGTAAAGGTTAGCATTTAGCGCTAATTTGGCAGTTAGCCCACAGCTAACTTTTCTAGCTCTCCCTGAAAAAGGTGTAAAACAGGAAGTTGATCCACATTTGCTCAGGTTTAGGACCTGCTTCTTTCAGAGCATAAATTTACTTCAGATATTTCCGTGTTTGATTTTATTTTAGCGACGGCTACTGATGATGACTGAATTTACAAAAGTAAAAATAAATGTCATCAAGATGAAGCTTTAAATGGCAGGATGTATGGTATGTGTTTTTAATAATACTGTTGCTAATAATAATGATGATTTTTTTTCAATGAATTAAATCATAAATTATTAGAGTAATAATAAAATAATCAAGGAAAAATAAAATGAGCATGATCAAGGTGAGGCCTTCATTGGCAGAATTTATGCTTGTTTATTTATTTTTGGTACTTTTTCTACTTCTATGTTTCTTTCTCTGAACACTGTGCTCATTCAGCAGAAGTGTTTATTTCCATGTATTGTACAGTGAAACCGGTTTTCTCACTTAAACACGTGCATTATTTACACATGTGATGCATGCCTGTGTAACACACACACACACACACACACACACACACACACACACACACACACACACACACAGAGGTCTTCAGGATCACAGGAGCATTGCTAAATGAACGAGGAGTCACCTCATGATTTATGCGCTCTCCAGGTGTGCACAGCTGCGTGTGTGTGTGGTGTTTGAAGCTGCTGTGACTGACAGCGAGTGTGTTTTGGGAGAGTGATAGAGGTGCGGTGGTGGTGTGTACGTGTTGAAGGTGTGGTGCCTCTGAATCACCTGGGCGTCGTGTGTGTGTGTGTGTGTGTGCGTGTGTTAGGCTTGAGAAATCACCGCACCTTGAAACAAAAGTGCCCAGACGTTGTTACCCAGAAGGCCGAGCGTTCCTGCACCACCCGAGGCTGAACACCTTCACGCTGACGGTGGAGAACGAGGCAGAAGGAGAACCTCTGGATCTGAGGCGAGATGTGGAGGAGCTACGCCGCTACGCCCTCTCTCACTGCCACAACAAGGTAAAAACCTATTAATAACAAAGTCAAATCAGATTAAACTGTAATAAACGAGTGTGAGGTGTGTGTGTGGGTTTGTGATGGAGAGTTGAACAGCAGCTGTGAGTCATCTCGGTGTTTCTGCAGGTTTCACCTCTGCAGGAGGCGGCTGCAGTGACTAAAAGTAGATGAACTCTCTTAACCTGTGTGTGTGTGTGTGTGTGTGTGTGTGTGTGTGTGTGTGTGTGTGTGTGTGTGTGTGTGTGTGTGTGTGTGTGAGGTTTATAAATTTTTTTTCTCCACCTTTCTAAATTTCTCTCTTCCTATTTCTTTTCTTTCCTTTCTGGCTGTAACAAAAGTTTTGGCACCTAGAACTCCCAGATCTCTAGCTGTGTAGAATGTTTCCTCACGCAGAGGGCGGGGCTGTTAGCATTGCTTGTAGCTGATTGGTTGATAATGTACCCATGAAATCTCAAGCTTTCCAGTACAAATGTTACAAGTTACATCTTTAACGCTCTATATTTTAAGTTTATAGTCTTTCTTTCAATCTTTTCTCTTTCTATCAGTGACTAAATGTAGGTCTGTTTACCTTATTGTGTGTGTGTGTGTGTGTGTGTGTGTGTGTTAATGTTCTATAAGCTTTAATATTTCTTCCTCTATATTTCAGTCTTTTTTACTCTTTCTTTTCCTTCCTTTTTGGATGTGAACTCTGACATCCCAATGAGTTGCATGTTCATGTAAGCTTTTTCATGCATTATTAACATCCTTAGACTTTTTTTGTAAACAACAGAGACCTTGTTAACTAAACAGCCAATCAGATGACGGAGCAATACTTTTAACTCTGTGTCTATTTTCATATCTGCGTTATCACACTCTTTCAGATTGATATTATTTTTATTTCTTACAGTCAGTTACCTGTTCAGTAGAGATTAATTTACAAAGAATAATAATAATAAAAAATTACTCGCTTTATTTAAACATGTACAGTAATATTTGGTTTTATTTCATGTATTGGAGCCAGAAAGTATTTTTTTAATTTCTGAATTTCTCAATTATTTATATTAAGATTAGATTCTAGTTGAACTTGTTTATAATAACTTTATAACAATATAACTTTTTAACTTTATGAATCATGCCACATTTTACTCTCTTCTCCTTTTTTCTTTTTCTATGCTTTACTTCAGTTCTTTCTGTCCATTTCACATCAACAAAACAACAGATTTTTATTTCTGTCTAAATTCCTCCTTTTCATCATCTTCATCCCCTCATCTCTCTTTTTTCCCCTTGATTTCTGTTTATTGGTTCCACCTTTGCTATTTTTGTTAATTCTCTGCCTTTATTCTCACTTATTCTCCATCTCTGTCTCTTCAGGGAGGACCTCGGAAGCAGCACCTGTCCGTTCCTCTGATCCTGAGCCGGGACTTTGTTTGCGATTTGCAAAAGGCTGCATTGACTCCTTCTGAAGACCCCTCCCTCCAAAATCTATCGGCTTACGAGCATCAGGAAGTCGAAACCGAGAAAGAAAACAGCGAGCAGGCTAAGTGCCCGAATGGCAGCGCCCGATCAGAGTGGGGTGAAGCGCCAGTGTCCAGTGGAAACTCGGATTCTGTGAAACGGACTTTGGGTTTAGAGGGTGAGAGAGTGTGTGTGGGGAAGCGAGAGGACTTTGTGGCTGTCAGGGCTGTTTCCTGTGGAGATCAGCAGCAGCAGGAGGAAGTAGATAGCGAGCCAAGAGTAATCAGGGAAGTGCTTCATACACAGACGAGCCACACTGTATCTGAGTCACAGACGCACAATAAAATCCAATCTGGCAACACGCAGGAGGGGGCAATGGGGCAAAACCAGGGACTCCTCCCTGAGAAAGAAGAAAAGAACAAGGCAAGAGGGGACTTACCAGAGGAAAGGGAAGGAGAGGGCAACTCCAGGCAGGAAACTTTTTTGCCGTGCGGGAACACACAGCCACTTGATGGCCAAACGAACAGCGAAGGACGCTCCCGTTTTTACTTTAATTTGGATATTAGTGCCTCTGAAAAAGGGAAGGAGATCCAGGAAACAGAAAACGGCAACAAACAGATAGACGAATCCACTGGCTTCACGAAACGGGATCGAGACATCAGTGAAAATTTGGATTCTCTAAGTTTCAGACCCAACATGGCTCCAGGACCGGTCCACAACGTACGTCTCGAACCGTCTCGGGTTGTCGAACACGCGCTCGATGTGGCCACAGGAGACCAAAGCGATGATCCGCCAGAAACCGCTTCCAGTTGCTCAGAACCAGTGAGTTCAGATTCCATAAAAGAACCACCACCTTGTGATGTCACTGATGAACCACGACAACCTGACAGATTAGTGCTTGATGTTTCTCTCACGTCTGAGGAAAGCGGTGTAAAAATCCAAGTCGATCAGTCTTTACTTCCTGAGTCAGAGGAAAGTTCCTCGCCAGGATCAAAAAGCAATGTTCAAACCGTCGTATCTCCTGAAATATCAGAAGAAACTTCTCAAATACTTATCAAGTCCCATTGTGGAGATGAGGAACCATCTCAGGAGCATAGTGAGCCACAATCTGATGCTAAAGATGCTCATATCATGAATATCATGGACCGGACCGAAGATCCAGAAAGATCACAAAGTCCAAAACTTGTTTTGGACCAAATTTTAACAGTTCCTCCAGGATTAATGGTTTCTGATTCCAACTCTGAGGATACAGGAAGTGGTTTTGAATCAAAGCTTGAACAAGAGCCACTAGCATTTCAAACACCTCCAGAGTCGCCCTGTGAGTTTTTTTCAGTAGATGGTTCTACTACAACAAATGTTTATGTAACGTGTTCAACTTTTCTGGAACTTGGCTCTCTTGCAGGTTCAAGAGAGATGATGGAGGAGGATGGAAAGGTGGAAACAGAGCCGCAACCGATGTGTGAAAGCTCTAAAAAGTCACCTCTAACAATACTGTGTGGTTCTTTCTCCAAACTGACTATCAGGGGAAGTCCCCATGATCCTCAGTTTGACAGCACAACTTCTGAGAACATTGACAGAATAGCAACAAGTAAACTTGCTGGCGAATTGAAAACCTTCAAACCTCCTTCAGAGATGGAGGAGACCAAAGAGGATGTAGTGAATTTAGAACCAAAACTCTCTGAAAATAGTGAGGGATCAAATTCATCACCAATTGGAAGTAATATGACTGCAGAACCATTGTGTGATTCTGTATCTAAGGAGAACCTTGGAGGAACAGCAACAGATGCATATTCTGTAGGTTCTGAAGGACTAAATGACCAACCTCCAGAATCTACTGATGTTCAGGAGGAGTGGATGAAGATGCCAACACAGCTTGGTGAGAACCCAGAAATTTCATCGCTGCCATATGAAACATTACCTCTATCCCCTTCTGTCTCTAAGAACATCACTGACCCACGTTCTGAGGTCATAACCTTTGAGGAGGGTAGCAAGAAAACATTTGAAGACCCTCAGCCTGAGCTCACGATCTCTACAGAGACAATTGTAGAAACATCTCTTGGGCCACATCCGGAAGTTAGCAACTTTGAGGAAAATATTCTAGAACAACTTGAAGACAGCACTAGAATTATATCTCTTGATCTCCATCATTGTGTCATGAAGTCCTCTGAAGAGGCAGTTATAGAAACACAACTTGACCCCCTTCCTGAGGTTAAAATCTCTGAGGAAGTTCAAGATCAAGTGAAGGTCATGATCTCAGAGGAGAGCGTTCAAGGAACATCTCTGGTTCCCAATCATAATTTCACATCCTCTGTACATACAACTGGAGAAGTATCTCTTGGTCCGCTTCTTGAGATTAACAGTCCTGAAGAAAGTGTCCAAGTCCAGCAACTTGAGAAAAGCAGAAATGACCTTCATGACCCCCATCTTGAGGTCACAACCTTTGAAGGGCACATTAGAGGAACTCTTGACTTCCATCATGGTCTCATCATGCCTTCAGAGGAGGCATTCAGGGAAATGTCTTCTGGCCCACTTCCTGAGGTTACCAGCTCTGAGGAAAATGTTCTACACCAACAACTTGAGGTTGTGACCTCCGAGGAGAGCGTTGGAGGAACATCTCTTGGCCCCAGTCATGATCTTACCATGTCCTTTGAGGAAACAACTGGAATGATATCTCTTGGCCCCTGTTCTGAGGTTGTAAGGTCTGAGGAAACTGTTCTAGACCAACAATCTGAGGCCATGACCTCTGAGAAGACCAAAGATGCAACATCTCAAGACCCCAAACTTGAGACCTCAGAGAACAACATTCAAGGCCGATATACCGAGGTGACTAATGGAGAAACAGCCGTTGACCAGCAACCTGAGATTACAGCCTCAGAGGAGAGCATCAAAGAAACACCCAATCACACCCTGCTTGAGGAGACAACCTGTGAGAAAAATTTGGGAATGTTTCTGGAGCCTCCACCTGAGGTCATGAGCTCTAAGATGGATATCGATCTTCCTGAAGCTCCAGTTCAGCATGAGACTGCAGTTCTGGACACTCCCGTTTCCAGTAGTGATTCAGGTTTGGCTTTGGAGGACGATTCCTCCCCTGGCTCACTCAGGATCTCCAAAAACGATCCGATGGATCTGAGCTCCGTTACTGATCTGGACAGTGGAACTGGTTTAGATATGGATGCCGGCTCCTCTGTGGAAGTGGATAGTGGTTTGATCCAGGACTTGCCACTCTTAGGCAATGTTGGAGTTTGTAAAAGTGGAAGTTTGGATGAGGAGAAAAGTCAGATGCAGGAGGAATGTGGAGAGGAACCAAAGGAGCAACAAGTAGCAGGTGAGAAGACCGTGAATATTCGTTCTATGTAATAAGGTGTACATTTTATTGTATTTGTTTTATACACCGCTCTTTCTGGTGTCTCGTGACTGACTTAGGTTATACGGTGATGTCATTCATCATCCCAGGTTCGGACGTCTCAATCACGTTTCTTTCACCTCCATTCACGTTCATCTCAATGCCATCGTGCCTCAGAATAGCTCATGAAAAGCACCGGTGTGTCGTGTAAAACAAAGCTCTTTGTTTGATCTGGCTGGTGTTGACTGTAAGCTGTTATCACGCTCGTTCAGAAGCAGCTGTGAAGAATAGCGTTTGTTTATTCTTAATTTATTTCTATTTTCAGTGCAGTTTGTTCAGGTCTGCCTGATTTCATCACTCCAGTAAAAGGTCGAGCGTCCTTTTTTCATTATTCTTAAGGTGGAAATGTCTTGTTTTATTTTTAAAAGCAGTGATGTAGAGTGTAGATGGACCTGTTACCAAATTAAGGTTGTAGAAATTCCCGTAAACTGTTCTGCATGAAGTCTAACGCTAGTCCCGAACAGGAAAAGCTCATTAACACTGCTACCTAAGTGACATTTAAAGTTTATTATAATTCTTTGGGTAATATATTTTTATTGATAATATGGCCTGTATAATCACATCCATTCTTAAAAATATTACACAATGCAAAATTCTAAAAACAGTCCAACACTGAGCTTTATATCTAACATTTATCTTTAAATTCACATTGATTGTATTCTGTGGTTCCACAAAGCTTTCTTCAAGTGCACACTGGTAGTAACAAGTAGATAAAATAATAAAAATCAGTCTTATAGGTTAAACCGAGCAAAAATAAGATTTATATTTTTATAAATTTCTAAAAAAAATTCTTTGTAATTTTATTTATAGAATAAGTTGACACGGAGAAAGAGGAAAAAAATTTAATCTGTAAAAAATATAACATTTAGCGGTTTCAGAATGAAGAAAAAACATTTTTACATCAGATGCTTCCAGTCAGTCAAAAATAAAAAATAAAAAATTTAATAAAACGATATCGTGATATCCCAGAAAAGTGTATTCTGATCAGGATATCGATGTTACATCATCGTGTCTCACAGCCTCTGTAGGACATCAGCATCAATTCAACAATATAAAGTTAATAACTCAAACACAGCTCACTGTCTCATTTCACTCGGGCCTCGCAAATCCTAAAATCCATTTTTAACCTCTGACCAATCAGCACTCAGGGAGGAAAGCGAGAAAAACAAACATGGATGACGGAGTTGTGGTGAAAAAAAAAAAAAGTCTTGTGAACGAGCGAATATGAGGAGATTTACGACCGTATTCCAACGTTGTTTCAACTAAACCTAACTCTGTGTGTGTGTGTGTGTGTGTGTGTGTGTGTGTGTGTGTGTGTGTGTGTGTGTGTGTGTGTGTGATTTAAAGTGAGCGTGAAGGACACGATCTCACAATCAGCTCAAATTCTCTGAACTTTCTTCCTCCAACGCTACAGTGAAGACAGACAACCTCCTCGTCACCGGAGTTACGCTGATCTTTATAATTAATCTAATCTATGCAGCAAGCTAGGCTAGTTAGTTAGCTGATGCTGGCTCCGACTGGTGACAGCGTCGTCATGGTTACAGTGTTTTTGTTGTGTGAGCTGCTTCCTCTGTATCGGCGTTAGAGACGCTCTGATCAGCGATTTTCCTTTTAAAGAAAACCACAGCTGTGAAGCAGGATTACTCAACGTTTCACACCAGCGCTGGATTACAGAGAATTAACACTGCGTAGGTTTGTCTACGCCTCTAATGAGATTCATTTCAAACCAAACAACAAACACGTCAATAAATAAATCAAATGAACATTCACACTTGTGTGGACTCACCGAGCGTTTAAGTTTTATTTTCAAGGCATTCGATTCAAATGCTCAGTTCAAATTTCTTTTCGTCTGGTTTTTATTTTATTTATTTTTATTTGCACTTTATATAAAATGGTAAATAATTCTTCAGGTTTTTTTTTTTTAAACCGATGGAGCTAAATTTCCTTCTTACACGTGAACTTTCACGAGTTTTTGACTTTATGCAGCAAACATTTACACACAAACAAATAATGATGCAGTAACTATGGTTACAGTTAGTGTGCAGTGTTTAATAATCACACCTGAGAGAAAATGAGGGAAATCTTACTGTAATGCAGGAGGAGATTTTTCCCCCGGATGTTACATTACATTCATTATAAAAAATTAGGAGATAGAAATCATAGAACTGCGCTTTTAAATGTCGAATATGAATAAAAAAAGCTTTTTTTTGCTCAAGAGTGATTTCGCTTATAATTTTATAGCTAACAAACCATTGATGCGTACTAACCTCGTCTGACACTGACGAGTCGGAGTGTTCTGTACCTGATGTAGGATTGAAGAAAAATCTTTCTGCACTGCGTGTGAATGTCCGTGACCGTGCATGCGTGACCGTGCATGCGTGTTGCACGTGCATGCGTGGCGCGTGCGTGCGTGTTGGTGTGTGCGTGTGTTGTGCGTTGTGTGTGTGTTTAGGCATGGGTTTGTTGTGCTTTCACTGTGATTGAAGGAGCATTTAATGTTGAAATAATGTTAATGAATTACACAGAAGGCATGTTGTGGTTCAGTAACAGAACTCTGCAGGATTTGACTGTAGCGAGCATAAAAACTTCCTGAAATTGAACTGAAGAGGAAGCAGCTCACCAGAAAAGAGGAAATCTGTCATGTTACATCAGTGTAGTGTTCACATGAGGATAAAAACAGTGTTCGCATCACACAGTGATGTAAATAAGTAATAGTGTGTGTGTGTGTGTGTGTGTGATGGTAAAATGAACAGCACGTCCCCGAGTGGTTTATTCCTCTTACACAACAGCAATTTGGCACCAATGACAATTTTTTAAAATGATTACAGAGCGTCGTGTTTCACACGTCCCTGTGAATGAGCCGTTACTATGGAAATGATAACATACCAGAGCGAGCGCGTTAATATAAAGCTGCACTGCCGTCAGAGCCGCTGAGAGAGAGTTAATCACCACCTTCTGACCAGTCAGGAGCCAGAGGTCAGCAGCGCTGCAGTACACCGGAGTGAGCTGTGTGGAAGCTGCGAGTTTAAAGTCAGAGCGAGGAAACGCAAAGTGCATGTCGTGCGAACTGCGTATGGGTCTTTTTCCATCTTATTTACTTGGCTGGTGAGATCAAGTCTGTTCATAGCTGCTATAACTAAAGAAAGAACCAAAACTAAGCCATTTTTCAAAACATTACATGTAACTATACGTATAGTTCTTTAATAATAAAACAGTTGAAGCTGTTGGCAGGTTAAAAAGGACAAAAGGCGTCCCAAGCTGCAGGGAGGGCAGATGCTCACACAGATCACACACGTGATTGGTGTGTAAATGCAGACAGAATAAGAAATAATTAACTGAATGCTTGCAAAAAGGGAGAAAGAAAACCTGAGTGCCGCGTGGGGGGGGGGGGCGGGGGGGGGGGGGGGGGGGGGGGG
>JAQQZR010000002.1:24604873-24612594 GCA_030068235.1 Notoglanidium macrostoma
TTTATTTAAAAACACTTTCAAAAAGAGAAGAGATTTCTTTTCAGACAGCAGGAGACTCAAAACCGCTGGATTTTTAGAAGATTTCTGGGAGAAATTAGTTTTTACTGAAGGATATTCAACTAACAAAACTAATAGCGTTCTGCAGTGAGTTTCACCATGTTTAATGGAGGCAGTGAGAAATTTCCTTCCACATGTTTTTAAAAAAATATCAGTGAGTGGCCTTGCTTTGTTCTTTATTATTATACATTTTCTCTCTGTCTTGGTTATTTCTCATGATCACAAGATAAACCATTTTATTGAGGTGACATTCTCAAAAATTCAGCCTTATTAGATGCAAATTGGTCAAAAGTCATAAAAGCGTGACTTCTGAAAAAAAAAAAAATGTATTATCGTCCAGTAACCAGGAAATATCTGATTTTTAAAAATGTCTGCTATTCTCGCTGTGTGTTGTGCAGAAGAGCTTGATGCATGCGTGATCATGAGATAATAGCAATACAATTTCCTGTTTACAATGTTTTAAAAAGAACTGGCCACGCCCACAAGTGACAATCCATCACCAGGTATCACTATGATTAATTATATGTTTGTATATATCGCTAAAAGTTTTAAAAATAAAAATAACCCCAGGGCTTCTCTGAACTTCTGTGAACTAAAGTAGATAAAAATTTTTTGCTAATATTTTTAAAACAATGATGATATGGCTTTAATTTCAAGACATACATGAAGAGAAAAATGCTATTGAGTTCAGTGGAGACATTTTTATTTTTAATAATTTTTAAAAATATGCATAAAGTATTACAGTGTGATCAGGTGCCTTTATAAATGTTATTTTATTTTATTTCTGTTTTATTTTGTAATTTCGCCCTCCCTTTTTCCCTCAGTCGTGACTGAAGAGCAGAAATGTTACGCTGAAGAGACGTCACATTCTAGTCGTGGCGTTGTCCGCATCCGCACTCAGTCCTCTGTGGAATTAATTTTATTTTATTCTTTTTTTTAATTTAGCACTTTATTCTAAGCCAGAAAGATCCGGCTTTAATCCGAGACAATCAGTTATTTTTGTACCATGTGAATGTTGTGGAGCCAAACAGAAAGCTAGGATTGGTTTTGTGAGAACCAAAAAAACGAAAGCGTTAAATGTAAATGGAATGATGAATATTTAATAACACCGAGCTGGGAGTCGAGTCGATCCGGTGTAACGCCTGATAAACGGTTATTAGCGTTGTGATGCGGAATATTGCGGGGAGGGAACGTGATGTGAGGAAACGTGGGTGGATGAAGGAGTCCTCGCCTGCAGGACAGGCACTTCTGTTATTAACCTCATAAAATTAAGAAGAATGAAAAGAAGCAGAGTTTTGCAATAAGATTGAACAGAGCTGATATTATATTCTTATCATGGGGGGAAGAATTGTTCATTTTTATCCGTAACATCACAAAATCAGAAATCAAATGAATCCAAAATGTGGATACTTTTAAAACCACTGTCTTTATTCAGCCTTTATCGGAGTTCCCTACATAGGCAGCCTACTTCTGTGTGGAACACAGGGTGACATGGTGGGGGTATTTTGATGGTGCGCGTTCACTTGCAAATTATTTAATTAATTTCTTTCTTTAATATTTACTTTTTATTTCCTTTATTTTCCTCCAGTGATTACAGTTAAAGAGCAACACATTGTACTTTTTGTCCATTTATGGCTACATTTAACGTTGTGTACGTTACAGCAGCTATAAACAGTCGTTCCCTCACCAGCGCCTCTTTTTTTTTTTCTCTCTCTCTCCAATTTAATAAGACATAAAAAAACCACCCAGCTTAGGTTACTGAGAAATCGCAAAGAAGTGTACAGTCCTCTGTAATACAGAGTTACAGAGCGCTGACACTGGAGACTCCTTCCATAAACATTAAACAAACATCTTACAGAGACCTCACCATGCAAGTTACTATAGAAACGCTAATATATTAGAATGATTGTTAGCTACCCAAATAGTTTTCATATAATTACATCTTGTAATAATGATTTTACAGGAATGTAATGATGTCATTCACCCTCGCCTGATTGGCTAAAAGTAGCAGTTATTCAGATGAGCTTGTTTACTTTCTTCTGTGTGTCAAGGTTTCTAACGAATCAAACTTGCAAGTGGGCGCAAACTTCACCGTCACATGCCGAATTTATTATAATTTTTCTCACTAACGCAACTAATAGCTCATCGGACGTGCCCTTGTTAGCCTCCCTATCAAGTGGACTTGATCAAAGTGCCCTGGTTTTGTTTATCCATTGCTCCTGCACCTGATATTGTTGTTGACCACTAGGGGAGCTGTTTGTGCACTTCATAATGGTGCCAAAGTCATACAATCAGTACTGTTAATTATAACATTAGTATTAATAAAACACCACACACACTTTAATAAGAAAATATATGCAAAAATGTGCGAACTGACACACAAGAAAAACTACAAACGAGGGACAAGAAGCTGTCAGTCGTCCCAAAACAACAGCAAGAAATGTTCTTTTTTGTTAATCAGTTTAGCGTCATGTTTGTGTTCATGTTCTTTTTAGGATCATCAGTTAATTTAATTAATTTTTACATTTATTCAATACTAATAGCCACAAGTGTGAGTTGAGGCTCATTGTAGATGGTTTGTTTGTTTGTTTGTTTGTAATAGTGCAGGATGACAAGATCGCACTTCACGTAACCAGCAGGTCCTAACGGTGCCTTCAGCTTTAGAAATGAAAATAAAGGGTATTTTACTAAAAGGTACCGTTTTGTTTGTGTAAAGAAGCGCTGCGTTTGTGTAAATATCTGTAATGTACAAAATCAAACTGTTAAAGTATTAATTGTGCATTTTGTTTGTTTGAATGAAGCTTTTTATAACAGGCTTTATTTATCAGTTTTTGAATATATAAAAAGGAAAAAAACAATTTTAATAAATAGTGATTGTACACTAGTGTTTGTTTTGTGGTAATTATTTTGGCCAACGTGATGAACGTTAAACCGCTTGTTTATTTATTTGATTGAAAATCTGATTTTTTTTCTGAAAAAGTGCTGTTAATAGTAGTTCGTACAGTTCTTCTCTCCTTTACAATTTTCATTTCTCAGATCTCTCTCTGTCTCTTTATCCGTCTGTCTGTGTGTCTCTGCCTGTCTGTCTGTCTGTCTCTCTAAGTTTTTGCAGATAAATGTATTGCAGTGTGACTCTCAGACTGATTCTCCTGCACTGTGATTGGAAATCCAGACAGACAGACAACAAATGCAGTCAGAAAGATGAGCCAGAACCTCACTGTTGTACACTGCGACACGCACGCGCACACACGCGCACACGCTCTCTCTCTCTCTCTCTCTCTCTCTCTCTCTGGCCCAAATACACACACACTTAAGATGAATGTGCTGCAGTGTGACCTTTTCTCCTGGGTTGCCAGATCTCTGACCGATCCTCCTGCATTGGAAACGAGGATGTGCAAAAGCCGTTTGTTTTGTTTACTTTCTTCTCTCTCGCACACACACACTCACACACACACACACACATGAGGAACAAAAGGCTCAGCTGCAATTGGAGGAAATCTGAGCTGTGTGTATGAGCGAGAGAGATAAACAGTGCTGTCTCATCAAAACACAAATTTGCTGCTCTTTTACACTCTGGAAATAAAATAGAAGGTGGAAAGATGACGGGATGGAGGGAGAGATGGAGGGGATGATGGAAGGCCAGACAGCTATCCGTACGGATGGATGGAGAGAGAGATGGAGTGACGGAGTAGTTGATAGATGGACAGAGAGATATCTTGACGGATGAGTCTGTAGATTGACAGGCAGACAGGTGTGTCAATCAATGATGAGGCAGACAGACAGGTGGATGAATTAATGAACAAACAGATTTGTGTGTGCGTGCGTGTCTCTGTAGGTGGTGATGGCAGCAGAGAGGACAGGAGGAAGATGTCCTTGCCCCATCTTTCCTTCCTCCATCTGTCGTTCCCCCTGAGGAAAACTTTAATTTCTCACCTGCTGATTCTCCTCTTCCTCTCCTTTTCCTCTCCATCTCTTTCTCTCTGCTCTTCTCTATCTGTACTTCTCTTCCTCACATCCTCTTTCTCTCCTCCTCCTCCCTTCCCCCTTTCTATCTAACCTTCTTTTCTTATTCTCTTCCTCTACTGCTCCTCCTCTTCAGTCCTTCTTGCCTCTCTTTTTCCTCTTTTTCTCTTCTACTGCTTCCTCTTCCTTTCCCCCTTTTCCTCTCCACTTATTCTCCTTCCATCTCTTGCTCTCCTCCTCTCCTCTCTTCCTGTTGTCCTCTTTCCAACTATTCCTCTCTTCACCTCCTTTGCTTTTCTTCCTTTTCTCTCTCCTGTCCTCCTCCTCATCATCTCCTCCTCTACCTCACATTCTTCCTCTTGTCCTCTTCCTCCTGTTCCCCTGTTTCTCTCCTCCTCTTCCTCATCTCATTTCTATGTGTGGGTCTCCCTCTCCCCTTCTCTCTCTCTCTCTCTCTCTCTCCCTCCCCCCCCCCCTCTCTCTGTCTGTATTGATCCCAGGAGGTGTGTTTTTGCTGAATAAGCTGCTGTTTCATCTCTTTTTTTTTCCCCCCTTCATCATTAATCACACTGTTCAAAGCTCTACAGTTTAGATCAAAGCAGTTTGTAGAGCTTTTGCTTTAAATCAGACGACGCTTCAGTATTACTCGAAGTGTGTGTGTTTGGGTGTGTATGTGTTTAGCTACAGGTCTCATGTAGGGTCTCTCTTTAGGGGTCCAAGCACTGACGGCTGCAACGTTATTGTTTTAATTCAGATTCTTTCCCCGTACTTATTATTTTAATCTCTTTTCTGATTTATGGAGTGTGTAAATAACGTCTGAGGCTCCTGATGTCATAGATGCTGACTAGAAGCCCTCTGTCCATCGCTTACACAAAGGTCACATGAGGTCACGCAGCCATCTTACTGATGTACTGGATTGTTATAAGTTAAGAAAAGATAATATAAGATAAGATGAGATGTTATAAGATAAGATTGTAAGATATAATATAATAATATAAGATTGTTGAAGTTATAGCAAAGTATGTGACCTGACGATTTTTTATTAGCGTGAATTAAAAGCAGTCAGACTCTCCTCTCTTTTATATGTCTGTTCAGGAGAGGATTAGGGCCGGTTGATTGGAGTGCTGGTTTTGTTTGGGGAGGGAGAGAGCTAGCTTTTGGTATTAGCACAAAAGATCAGAGTCTGTTGGTAAGGATGTGTGTATGCATGCATGCACAGGAACACACTCCTGCAGAAATGATGACTTCATCCACATACTCCACCCTCTGAGCCGTGTGTGTGTGCGCGTGTGTGTGTGTTATTGTTCCAGCTTCCTCTCTTTTCAACAGGTGGTGTTTTTGTTGTTGTTGTTTTATAGGAATATATATCCCTGTAAAACAACAACATCACACACAAAATTAATTTTAAATAGATAAGTATATATGGATACATTTATAGATTTGTAAGTTTAAAATTTATAACCGTAATTTATATATTTCAGTAAAGCTGCTTTGTGACCATGTCAATTAAAAATGCTATACATATAAGATTGAATTTGAAATAGAATTGAATTTATTGCTAATTTTCCTTTGATGTTTTGGTACCATCTGCTGATGTCATAATGAGGTGTCACAGCAGCTGTCCAATGAGCTTCTTTGTCTGTTTGTTATTTTACATATTTGCAGCAGTTAGCATATTTCATTCAAAGGATGGGGGGGGGGATTTCCTCAGAGTGATGGATTGATCTCCACTGTGCGAGTAATTAAGCTAATCGAGTTTGACTAATGATAATGAGAGCTAATTCTGCACCGCTCTTTTCATACTGCGCACAGCGGAGCCTTCGTGATTTACAAAGTCGGGTTTATCTACAACGAGCCAAGAGTGTACACAATATTGCAGGAAAAAAATTATTTGTTTGAGTTATAATGCATTACAGCATGTGTGAGATTATACTAATATGTTACACTTATTTATGTATATATATCTTATATACCTTTATAATGTTACACAGGCAGGGAATAAAATAAGTTCATAACGATTTATCATATGTATTATGAAACGTCAGGAGAGTCCATTACATTGTGAATGCTATTGTATTGCATTCTGTATTATACACTGTATACAGAGCTAATGGTGTGCCGCTACCGCTGCAGTCCACTGTGCTCATCAGAAAGGCGATTCTCACTGATTCACTGAAGTTCTGATCTAAAAGCGTTCCAGTGCTTCGACTCGTCTCTGAATTTAATAACCTAAAATATTAAAAAGATCGATGTGAATTATTTCTGTGCAATTAGCAAAGATTGTAAAACAAAAAAATCCACAAAATTTACAAAGCTGTTAAAACACGATTACACAAGAGAAGAGCTACATATCAAGCAAAATCAAAACTTAGAAATTAGAGCAAAGTGAATCCTGCTCTCTGCCTGCGTGAGCGCCGTCATTGTATTCCTGACTCGGAATTCCTAGTTGAATAAATGTTCCTTTTCCATGTCAGAGGAGGGATTTTTCCTCTGCAGTGTAATATGAACAGATCAGTGCTAATTCTCTCTCTCTCTCGCTAACCTTTAGTTCAGTTCATACCTAGTTCTTTGCCTAGACATGCCTAGACTTTCTCGCAATGACAGCAACCGTGTCGTCATATTCAGTAATGATTAGTTGCATTGCAGTTGCCACTTTGAACAACTTGTAAATAACTAGCTACGTTTTGGCTAGTTAGAAAGTTTTAACTTATCCAGAGGGGGAACAGCCACAGAGTCGTGGCTTTACAGATACACGACAGTGATTTCATGACGTGTACGGGCTGTACCTTCGCTGCTCAGACCCCTGATCATATCGTAGCAGGTTATTAGCAAGCGTTCATGTGACAGTCTCACAGAGCGCACGCACTAACCTTTAACGGAATAGTAATGAATGATTTGGAACATAGTAGATTCAAATATTAAAATTTTACAGAAGGGAGTTTATTAATTTGTTTTAAATCACAGCATTATCAGAGCTTTAGAAGCTTTTAAGGAAGGCTTTAAGCTCCGCCCACTTCACAATCACATCAGCTCAGGATACATCACTGAAAAGTCCATTTAAAATCTTTCAGCTGAGTGAAATCAGGAACGACAGAGTCGAAAAACTTGAGGCTGAAAGAAAAATCTAAATCTAAAAAAATCAATTTGATCTATTTTTAGCTTTCTGTTGCTTTCCCATCTCTCCTTTTTAAAATACCTTTTAAGCTCTAATTCACATTTCTTCTATTTTCCAATCTTTCATCTCTCTCTCTCTTTCTGTCTCTCCGTTTGTCTCTGCCTGATTTCAGTCCTTCTTCTTTGTCTCTTTCTTTCTGTTTCTCTCTGTCTCTCTCATTCTCTTTTTCTATCTCCCTATGCGTCTCTCTCCATCTCTCACTCTCTCTCTTTGTCCATCTCTCTCTCTCTCTGTGAAATAAAGGAGGTGACAGGTGGGAAATTGTGGGAAAACATTATTACCCAGTGTGTTCAAGCGTGACGGTGTGTGTGTGTGTGTGTGTGTGTGTGTGTGTGTGTGTGTGTGTGGTTGAAGTGTTTTGTAATGATGTGGAAATCGAACCATGAAGCTTAGAGAAGAGATAAAGCGAGAGAATACAGGAAGGAAAGAGCAGATCTGGATATGAAGGTCAGAGAAAACACACACACACACACACACACACACACACACACACACACACACACACACACACACACACACACACACA
>JAQQZR010000002.1:24612694-24633168 GCA_030068235.1 Notoglanidium macrostoma
TAAGACAACATGCATGAAGAGGATGATGTGGCCAAAATACTCATTTGCCTAATAATTCTGCACTCCCTGTATAGCATACTCGGTTGCATACTCGTACTACTGGATCTAGACATTTATCTTCCAAAAGTGTGTGTGTGTCGTGGAGAAGCGCAGATTGTGTTGGTTATCCTGATAACACGGTCCCGTTAGTCCATCAAGTTAGGAAACACTATCGTTATTCAGACTCGAGGGAAAACCGGGCCGTCGGATGACTGGCTTTATTCCTTTAATCCAGTTCTCATCACCTCGATGTGCTTTTGTGACATTTCAGCTGAAAGCTAATCCGTCTCTTAAGTGCGTGCGAGAGCGTTAAACCTCAACACCTGCAGCGAGGAAGTGAAAGGTGACGGCCGCGCCGCGCCGCGCCGATAAGCCCCCGGGAGAATCCACCACCGAAGGGTTTGTGTTCGCAGGAAAACGTAGAGCGTTGCACGTGACCACTGCGATACAGAACCGGAATACAGTCACACAAAAACTAGAAATCTCTAAAAGGAAATGTAAAGATGGCATTAAAGTGGTAAAAATGTTGTTTGTGTAATAAATTCTCGCAGTGCTATAGCCGGGAACCTGCTGCACTCTCAGGTACTCACGTGCCCTCGTGTTAGGCAGGAGTATAATAGTAATGTGTTAATTAGATAATAATATCATTTGCCTTTTTCAATTTACTGTTACACTGGGCATAGAGCATGATTATCTGATCTAATCTGATCAGCACAGCCGCTGCCAATTCTCATTCCTAAACCGTCAAAATAATCAGACAAAACTTTCACCAAAATGGAAAACGCTGGAGTAAAAGGGGAGGAGCTTAAGGAGACGGCTAATTCTGATTGGTCCTTGGTAGCACTGATGTAAATTCCACCAATGGCTGTTAGGGTCAGTGATCAAATCTGTTCGCTCGCTGTTGACTTAAAACCTCTATTAATGCTGACGCTCCCTGTTTGAGTGGCTCTAATCACGTGCGTCCGGCTGCGGAGCCACAACATTGTAGCCTCGGCCTGAATCGCGCCTCTCTTACTCAGCGTAGGGATACGACTGCTGTCGATACCGCTGTAAACACGGTCCACCGCTGGTTTTGCGAGCGTTCCGAGTGTGCTCCACGCGTTATCAAACTTTATTGCACAACACCACAGTTACTGAACACACCCAAAGCAAATGTTCTATTTATAGCTAAACAGCGCTGACGCCTTTCATTAAAGCTCCTCCGTCTTCCAGCCGGCGGCCACAGCGTGATGAACCCTTACAGCAGGATTGGGATCCATTCCTTCATCACATATCAATATCCTAGAAAATTTCCCCTCATTTATTGAGTTTTATTGTTAATTTTTAAAAATAAATATTAGCTGCTGCAGCGTATCCGTAAATCTGCAGTGTAGGTGTGGATTAAAACCACACTTACCAGACACTAGATGGAGCTGTATTATGTGTCGGAGATCAAATTATAGCTACAGGATGTTATATCGCCCCCCCGTGGCCTCCCAAAGCTATTGCACCAGACAATACTAACCGCTGTGAATGTGTAACAGCTAGCAAATGCAAATTAGCCGTTTATATCGAATTTTAAACCATCAATGTCTCTAAAAACTTACCAGTTGATAACGGCTATAATAATGTTTTATGACATCACTGACAATGTGTGAGATTTTATAGAAAAATGTAATCTTTGTTTTTCCGTAATGGTTTGACGTGACACGGAACCCGGAGCCGGTTGTTTCCATACGGCAGCACTACAGCGACGTTCCGACAATTACAATGTTTCATTTATTGACGAATGACACGTCGCACATTTTATCGGTTTAGAGTTAGATTTAATGTTGTGGAACGTTATTTTGACGAGAAACTGGAAGGCATCCTGTAGACCTTCCTGTCCTGGAAACCTCGCAAAGCGCCGACACTGGAGACTCCTTCCATAAACATCTCACCTGGAGAACCTGCAGCAGCTCAGCGATACGGGGTTTGTCGGTCAAAATCCACTTATTACGTGGTTTTCGATGAAATCAAATGTAAGATTTTCATTTTGGTTTGAACTAAAGCATGGAGCGTGTGGTTACTATCCTGCTGCTCTCGCCTCCTTCACGCCTCCCAACTCGTTTACGTCTCAGAGACAAGAACGGACTTGTCCTGAAAGCCGAATCCTGAAACTAGGTTTCATCAAACGCCACTGAAAATCCTCTCTGGTGTCATGTTCACGCTGTTACAGCTTAAAGTCTCACTCACTCACACACACACACACACACACACACACACACACACACACACACACGATTCTAATGCTACACAACATTCAACTGTTTACTGAGAAATAATAATTCAAATATTCTAATTGCAGAAACAAGCAAAAGCAGTATTTTGACAGCACATCTGTGTTTAATGTTCTCAGTAAATAGCTGATTGGTTGGTTTTCTCTGAGGTGAGATTCAGGGATTAATCAGCATATAAACCTGAAAGCCGCGCATTTGTGAACGACGTGGCGATCACTGAATTCGTGAAATAGTGACAGGATGCTGTTCTGAGATACTGCTGGGATTGTTTTTGTTTTTAAAGAATAATTACACATTTTGCTGCTGATTAGAGATCAATAATTTATTCAAAATTTGTAAAATGTTACTTTTGTTAAAAAACAAAAACAACAACTTTATTTTCAGGGCTTTATATGAATCTACAAAACAATAAAGCCCAAAACTTGTGCATGTGATAAATACTTAAAAAAAAAAAAATTGCATCGTGTTTATTTTGGGGGGAAAAAATATTATCTGAATGAAAAAGACCTGAAAGCTGAAGATTATGCCCGCGCACCCTGACGCCGCGCTCTCGCGCAGTTCATCAGGAACATGGCGAGTGGCTTTGGTGGAATTTATTAAGTTGTTTCAGAATTTAAGCAGTTAGAATGTCTGTATTTTTAATAATAATAATAATAAAAGTCATATTTCTTGGGTGGAATTCCAAAAAAAAAAAAAATTATATATCTAAAAACTAAACCTAATAAACCACCTCTGGCCGTGACTTTTCCACCCAGAACTCCAGGCTTGCTTTACTTCCACGCTGAATCCTGGTCACTGTATTTTCTGTCAGCGGTGCAGTTTCTAATATGCGCCATTGCGCTTCACTAATCCGGCTAATTTGCCAGTTGGAGCTTCCCTCCGGAAAAGGAAAAAACCTCCACTAAAGCAGCTAATTGTTGTGCTGTTGCTGAGGCTGTAAATCGGATTGTGCCGCTGTAACCTGATCTCTGGCACCGTGGCTATAAACACCGTGTTTTGGCTCCGCACGCAGTTCTGTGGAATAAACGCAGCCGAGCCGGTGCAGGAGCCTGTTAGCGTCCCAGTCCGAGTTTAATTCAGTAACACGCGCGCGGTTACTGATCCTCAGCGTTAGTAATATCATCTGTAATATCAGTTCTGCCCGCTTTACATTCCCTTCCACACACACATGCCTGATTTCCACCGACGATCAACTATTTTACTCATTTAAAAATGTCTTATTTACCTAAACACTATAGTGTTACATCAAGATGGCTGAAAATTTTTTTTAAATATGTGTTACTTTTATTAATTAGACTTGTGATGTTTTGGATAATTTGTTAATATGACGAACCACAAAAATAACAAAATCCCACTCGTATAAATAAAATTCTAATTATTTGTAAAGCATTATATTTTGATCTTTTAAAAAGAAACTGGTAATTTATAAATTTTCCACTTATGAATTTAAATGCAGTCGTCTGATTGGCTGTGGAATCAACACGGCGTTACAGCTTTTACCAAACGCTGTTCATTTTCCTGCAACAGCTCGTCCCGAAGTGTTTTACTTCTCTTACGCCACAAGAATTTCCCAACCTTTACAATTAGAACACTTATTAAAGAAAGGTGTGTCGGTTCCTGTCGTGGCTGATGTTATGGTTATAGCAGCTATAAACAGCCGTTCCCTCACCAGCCTCTCCGTTTCTCTCTTTCCAACGTAATGAGACAATAAAAAACCACAGCTTGTCATGCAAAGATGGAAGAAAAGTGAAAGCTCTTTGCAGGGAAGTTACAGCTTCACCCCTGACTGTAACATCGTTCAGGATGAATTGAGCTGTAAAATGTCGAGCGCAGTTCTTGGTATAATCCATTACAACAAACTTTAATGACTGGAGGTTTTAAGCATTACTTAATATGTTTTTATGAAGCAGTATATTGCGAGGTATCGTGTTGGTGATCATCAGCACCAGCCTGCAGAGCCACGGTGGAGACGGAGCGCAGGGAAATAACATGCAAACGCTAACTGAAAACCTGCGCTCAGGAACGACACGCGCGCACGCGCTGAATGTGATCAGCTGTAGGTGAGCTCGCCTGCTGCAGTTATTAAAATATTAATGTGATGAAACAGGATTCCCAGCTCTGAGCCGCAGCCCTCTGCAGCGTTCCCTTTCTTTCTCACCGTGACTGCAGAGATGCAGCGCTGCACCGCCGCGGGTTACAGGTATTTTTAGAGTCAAAAAAAGAACACACAGCTGTTACATAAGAACTTACACAAGAAGAAAAATGTCGATTATCTGTTTTTCCCCCTTTCTTTTTTATTTTTTTTTACATGTACTCTTTTCTACTTCTGTAGTATGCTTTTTCGATGCAGACACCATTTTAACACCAACTCTTTCCTCAGTAATTACCATTTTCACATACACTTCCTGTTCCCCTTCCAGCTGCCCTTTCAGCACTTCCTGTTCCCCTTTCAGCACTTCCTGTTCCCCTTTCAGCACTTCCTGTTCCCCTTTCCAGCTGCCCTTTCAGCACTTCCTGTTCCCCTTTCAGCACTTCCTGTTCCCCCTTCTAGCTGCCCTTTCAGCACTTCCTGTTCCCCTTTCCAGCTGCCCTTTCAGCACTTCCTGTTCCCCCTTCCAGCTGCCCTTTCAACACTTCCTGTTCCCCTTTCCAGCTGCCCTTTCAACACTTCCTGTTCCCCATTCCAGCTGCCCTTTCAGCACTTCCTGTTCCCCCTTCCAGCTGCCCTTTCAGCACTTCCTCTTCCTCCACAGCAGCTGCCATTTCTGCACTTCCTTTTAACTTTTTTTTTCTCCATACACAGCTGTAATATCTACACTTGCATTTCCCTTTACAGCTGCACACTTCCTTTTACTTGCTTTTCCTCTGCATCTGCCATTTCTATGTACTGTTCTCTGCAGCTGCCATTTATACACTTTCCTCTGCAGGTACCATCTCCGCATTTCCCTTTTCCATTAGAGCTGCCAATTCAACACTTCCTTTCCCTCTCATTTTCCTACTTTGACACTTTTCCCTTCTGCAGCTGCGATTCCTGCACATCCTCTCCCTGTTGCATCAGAGATTCACGCTCAACCTGCACTTGCTCACACTGGGGATAATTATAGTCTAGGTTTATCCGCACCACCTGCTTCACCTGTGAAGAAGAAAGCGATAATGAAAAGGAAAGTGTGAATTACTACTGGTGGAAAATATCACTGGGCGTTTTGTTTAGGACGGATTATTAATGGAGAGAATCACTTCCTTTGGCTGTAGTTAGTCAGGTCAAGAACAACCAGGAACCGATTTCATTTCATCAGAATTGATATTTTGACATTGTTTTTATTTAATATTACAAACTAACTTTAGTGGAGACTGACTCCTGGGTTCTAAGTCCTGACTGAAAGCAGCCGGGGATTTAGTGTTAAATAACAGATTCTTGACTTCAGGATCAACTCAGAAAAATCAGTGATGACATAAAACCAGTTCATGACAGTAATTACACAGTTTTTGGACCACTCCTGGCTGTAGGAAGTCATTTCAGAGCTTAATAGCAAATTCTGCACTATCAAGGATCATAACAATTCAGTGTAATTTAGACAAAGCCAAGATTTAATCTGTGCCTGCACTGATAGTGGAAGAAAATTACATTACATTCGATCCCTTTGCTCCTCGGGGGAGGAAGATCTCTGCACACTCGTCCGCTGGTAGCTTCTGTAATCTCCACCGACTGAATAGAAGGTAAAAGTTCAAGCAAATATTGTGACACTTATGTTTATTCATCCATGGGCTAGGTTGCGAAAGAGAAAGATTTCAAATCAACACGGGATGAGAATCTGAACCACATCGGAGTGGTTATACAGACCCAAAACAAGAAAATGTAATATTTAGCCTAATTTAGAAAGAGTACGATGAAACCAGTGAATCATAATAATTAAACCTAACATCACTTCATCTACTTACGTACAACCAGATAATTAAATCATACCTACACAAGCTAACCGTTTACTCCGATTGTATTACATTAATAATTAATTTCATTTTGCCAATAAACTAAAATGTCCTCCTTTAATATGGTCAAAATGCAGATTTCACCATTTACAATTTGTTAGTTTAGAATGTACTGTTAAAAAAAAGCTTGTCAAAATCCACTTCCAACCCTGTGCCATGACCGTCATGAATCCCTCAGTTGTGAGCGCGAGCGACTGCGTTTAAGCTAGCCGCTCTCCACCAAACCTAATCTAGCCACGCACAATTTACAAACCTGATTTTTAGACACTAGTGCCATAAACTGTAACCAAAAAGAAACTAAGGGAAAGAAAAATAGCAAACCATGTACCAAAAAAAACAAAACAAAAACAAACAAAAAAAAAAAAACCAACCAGTCGTCCAGTTCTCTCTAATTTGGTTTTGGATTCCAACCAGATGAAAAGGGTGGAGCGCTCAATCTGAAGGACGCGGTGCGCAAGATCCACACACAAGTAGTCCCAAAAAAAACAACAAAAAAATCAAAGATAGATAGAGACCCTAACACGACGAGTCTTCTGAATCACCTAAATATCCAGCATCCAGCAGAGTTTACACACCTGCCACTGCCAGCAAGCAGTTCCCGACCTACTCCCACACTCGCAACCTTCCACTAGGCTTTAGCATGGCAGTATCTAGTTTTGTTTTAAAGTGTTTGAAAAGGCATAACTGAATAAAACATTTGTTCTACAGAAACTTAATACTGAAGCGGTCGTTTACACGTAAATTAACACGCGACAGTGCCACTGCATGTTTAAGTTTTTTTGTGTTAAATTGTTAATAGAAATTCTTTAAACGGTAAGTGAAGAATAGGGAAAAAAATCTATATCAAAAAACTCATTAAACCCGTGTAATATTAGACATGGCTACTTAAATCACACGGAAATAAACCTCAGCTTTTTCATGTATGTGCAAACTTTGCTTTATAGTAGCAAGCAGAGATGATTAGGGGTCCAAGCATCGTTTTGCAGCCATGACCCTGCTTTACAATTATTGTTAATGAGCCTTAGCCTGGCTAATCTGTGATGCATTATAATTAATACATGTATAATTAAATCCATGCCAACTTAAAGAAATTAGAGAGGAGTTCAAATGTGCAATTAGCAAACCAAGCTTCACCTCTGATGATCCTTAAGGCATTCTGTAAAATCAGCTCCTTTTAGCCGATGTGGTGGAAATGGCCATTATGCACTCCGCCTATAAAACTGTTTGTTTAAATAACAGATCAAATGTATTCTAATTACTAATAATAGGAGAGAAGTGAACTGTAGCACATAATGCAAGTTAATATAAAGTGTTAGCACATTACTGCATGTACCTGTGTATCATACACATAAACGCACTGGTTTTCTTCATACATTACTAATGTATTAATGACTCGTGCCTTTTAGTGCTGGGTTGCCTTTAGATGGTGAATCTCACATCAGAAACATTGTTCGCATCAGTGTAACTAAAGCAGAAAGCAATTACGCTGATTTAGCGTTGTGTCCATAGGCCACAGACTTCAATGCAGATCTCGGATCAATGCTTAAGTGGCTCACTAGCTCACTAAGCAGAATGTCACATTGATCCCGAGTAAGAGGTATTGGAAATCAAGTCTGAGCCTTAAGAAATGTTCATGTCTTTTTTTCTCCCCTTTCTCAGCAATTCAGACGGTTTTAATGTCACCCATAAAACCTTCAGTCAGACAGGAGCGCCGACTTCGGCTGCTGACTTCAAAGGGGAACGGTGAGACGCCCTCAACGCTTTGGCACTCCATTATCTTGACAGAAATCACAGTTCTTGAGAGTAAAATGTCAAACGCTGGTTGACTTCATTCGCTCAAAAAGAGTGCACTGAAACGTTGCAACAGTCTGACAAGAAATGTTCAGATCTGCGAGAGAGGTGAAGCGACGCTGCGACGCTTCGTATAACTGCTGATCCGTCGTTATTGCTGAAATTTTCATACTTTGGGTCAGCATTACTTAAGTGAAACCAGGACTTCTTTCATAATGATTTACGATCCTGGCATGGAGCTGACTGCACTCAGAAACATTAGCTCCTGCTGCGGAGATGCAAAATTGACATCATTTAGGCTAGATTTACACGTCCCTTCAAGGATATAATGCGATAATGACCTCTGCAAAAAAATATGCATTTTGATCATTCGATCATGTGTCAGGTTTTTGCTCCAGGCAATCTGAAAAAGCTCCGATATCGCCAGCATAGGGGTGGGTGATCACCTCATAAATCATAAGCCTGGTGTTGGACTTTGTCAAGATACAGAATGTGAAACAACTTTTATTCAATTGTTTGCAAATCAGCATTCAGAAGTTTTTGTTTTTAAAATCAACTAGCTGGCTTCTTGAACCTGTAAGTCACAAAGGGGTCAGTCAACTCCAACGATAGCCAAGATGCACCCAGAAGCACACTGTCGTATAATCATACAGCTAACGTGATGTAATTATGCACGCTGTGCTGGTTAGCTACTTAATTGCATTAATTGCTGCACGCTGCAAAGACAAAAATGCCACCAAGTGAGTCGCCTACGTTTCATCTACGATCTGTCGTGTTCTGTCCTCACATCCCTCCTGAAATCAATCACTCAAGTCTGGTTAACATCCATATTTTCTCTTGATTTGTAATTGCGAGATGACTCGGTTATATGGACTTTATTTTGCTTGGTTTCATCAGTGCTTCCACAAACCTGATTTGAAAGGTTGTCACCCACGCATGCCAATTAATTCACCTAGTAAAAACCATTCTACCATCAAGCTCCTTGGTTGCTGTGTGTAGTGCAGCAGGTGGTGTGATTGGGAAGCATGAGCTGGATGACCAGGATGGAAAAATCATTGCACAAAGTCCTATTTCAGCATCACTGTAACAGATTACAAGTAGTAAAGTACAAATTCTATCCTTGTTTGCCTTCTGATTTGAGTGTTGAACCTCCTGTCTGCTGCACAAGATCCAGATGTTCTGCGCATCTTGTACAACCATGGAAGAAGAAATTTTACCCCAGACATGGCTAAAACAAATCAACACCGCTGTGGTGTACCAACAAAAATCCATGGGCTTTTATCACAAGTGATCCCCTGAACCCTCACTGGACCCCCTTCAAACAGGTCCTTGAACACCTAGAGATGAACTCCAACTTCTATAACAGCTAAACCGGTGTACTCCATGGTTTGGTAAAGAGGGGGAGGGAGGGCGCGCTCAGAGAGCAAGACGTGGACTGTCCAGGAAGCCCACCAACCAGTTTAGGAAATAGTTATTGGATTTTTAAACTTAATAGAATTTGTAAACACAATGTGGAAACCAGGGTTACTTTGTAAAAGAGGACATAAGATGCAAGGTGCTTGTAAGTTTTGAAACATTATTTGAACAGCAGTTTCTTTCACTAGCTGTTAAATGGTTTGTCATCATTGGCATTTACAGGTACCTATGTGAGAATCTATCTAAAGTTAACAGTCTCTTTCCATTTTGTGCCAAAGTGTAGTACGACTGCTGTGAAAACACCTTAAGATTACATTAACTTAACAATGGACTACAGACGTCAACGCCGTGTAATGGTAGCTGCCGGTTATTTTTTTTTACAATACATGAACACCAATCCTTCGCATCTTACAATATGTACATTTCAAATCTGTAACACTCCAATAATTAAGATAAAAACTTTTACCAATTTGAAGCCCATCTTCTTCAGGTTGGACTGAAGACTGCTAGGCAGGCAGGTGCTTCCAGGTGCTAACAAAAGCAGTAGGAATCAGCGAATAAGGCACTGTAGTGATGCTGTTCCAGCTGTCCGACGTTGGATCGTAGCAGTCCAGTGTCTTACAACGCTGTGTCCCAAAGTAGCCTCCGACGACATATAGTTTGTTCCCAGAGGCTACAGCGTGGCAGCTCATCCTTTTAGAGGTCATGTCTCCTACACGCGTCCACTGGTTGGTTTCACAGTCGAATCGGTAAGCGGAAGCGGCGGTAAACTCCGTATCACCACCCATGATGAAAATCTGGCTTCCCAACACAGCAGCTGCGGTATACCTCCAAGGTTGAGGACATTCTGCTGCTATGGTCCATCGATTCTCTAGCGGATCATAGCACTGAACTTTGGAAGCTTTGTCCCTGTGGATGGTAGTCCCACCAAAAACAAACAGCTTTAGCTTGGCACTGACCACCGCCGCATTACTGACGCCATCTCTGAGCGGCGCCATCATGGTCCATTTGTTGGTTAAAGGGTCGTAGCGTTCTACTTGTTTCAAAGATATCGAAGGGGAAGCAGGAAAGACTCCAGCTATAGCAGTGTGACCTCCGACTACGTAAAGGCTGTTTTCCAGTTCAGCTGATCCATGACCGAAGCGTGCAATTAACATGGGTGCACCTTTAGACCATTCCTCGTGAACCGTGTCATATATCCAAACATCTTTTGACACACCATTTTCCGAGCCTCTTCCTCCAGTCACGTAGACCTTGCACCCAATGGCGCATGCGCTAAATTCCTTTCTTGGGCTGGGCAAATCTGACTTGGGTATAATTTCTTTTGCTTTATGATCCACTTGATAGATTTTATCACACATGAAGGTTTGGCCTCCAAGAATGAGCAATGTGTGACCAGCTTTGCGTGGCCTTGCACACGGACTGGTGACAACTCCATCGTTCTGCAGAATCTTTTTCTTGCATTGTATGGCCTCTTCAACGATTTGTCGACTTCGCTTGTCTGACAGAACCAGTTCCTCGCAAGCCACAGCCTCAATGAGGCACTCGGAAGGCAAAAGCGCAAGACGGATACCCCGTAGAAGCTCAGGGAGGTAGTCTCTACGACTATCTAAGTCGTACCTGACCCAGCGCATGACCGCATTGAACACAATCTGCTCATCCTCGATCTCCAGCTCGTCGCTGAGTATAAGGTCTAAAAGCTTGTCTTTAGACAACCCATAAAAGTCTTCAGTGTCCCGAACAGCTTCAAAGTGAACCAGGCACATCCTCCACGAGAGCTCATACAGACGCTTACACTGATGAGCATCGGATAGAAGCATCATACCCAGGCAATTAGATGAGTGAAGGTTCTTTTCAAGGAACTCTGCCGCAGCATCGCGGATATCATGGAACTGCAGCATATCTCCAGCTTCGAGAAGTGATTCAGCATTCTCCTCATTAATGATGAGCCGTGACGAGTACGCAAAGTCCAAAAGTAGCTCCAGAACCTCTGGGTGAACGCTATCACGGAAGTTGACGTCGCTGTCCAGACTTTCACGGAGGCCTCCACTGAACATTGCTTCGAAGTAGCGACTGCAAGCTGCCAAAACTGCACGATGGCAAGGAAAGGAGCGATCTCCAGCCCATAAGGTGACGTCTGTAAACATGCACTGTTTGCGGAGGGTATTAAGGTGCGTCAGGACGCTGTCAGGATGCGAGGGTTTGTGGAACAGCGAGATATTCATGGAGCCTGTGCTCGTCCTCGACTTGCGGTTTTCATGGACGCTGACTGACATGTTTTCAGGTACCTCCAAGGAATCAGCTTGTACTGAATAAAACAAGAAAAGAAACAGGTTAATTCATTTTCTGAGAGCTTCTATAGGGTTGATGTCATGCAGCAGGGAGTGGGAAATATTCTGCTTCAGGGCTTTTATATGAATATTGATGGATCATTTCATATTGCCCAGCCCTAACATGGAGCAAACAGAGCAACCATGACAACACCAAAGCAGAAAGGTCATGCATACTGCTCAGTGTACGAGTTGGTAATAGTATTTAAATATAATTTGTTAAAACAGAGGTTATGTTGTAAAACATATGTCTCCATATTAGAAAACTAAGCCGAAACCATCAGCTGTTTACGGAAATCTGGTATTAGAAATACGAGTGCCGTTGAGGCAGTACCATCAATTAATGACATCACAATAAAACAAATCGTTTTTAATAATGGAGACACACTTTATCCCCGATGCCATATTGACAGCGGAGTCTCTTTACGGTTAGACATTAAGGAGCCAACAATGAATTAAGAGCTTAATTCAGAGCTTGTAATTCAAGCTACATTTACTGAGACGATTACATTTAAGAGCAGAACGAGGTTTCATCTTCGAAGCCAAGCACTTATTCATCGATTCACGTAGTGGTTTAAAAAAACCCAAAAAAAAAAAAACACCAAGCTGAAATTACGGAGTAGGAAACTGTGCACATACACCAATGAATATAAACACTAAGCATTTGAACAGGTCCAATAATGCACCGTAACCCTTTGGCTAATTTTATACACTTTTCTTGTTTGATTTGAGCTGTTAATCAATAGGGGTGTTACTGAGCCAGACCAAAATATCAATAACACACAAGCCATTGAAAATTAAACAAAAATTATTTTAAAATCTTCCTTGTATACATGCACATATAATAAAAAAACCCAAAAGGAAACAAATTGTTCTTTCTTAGAAAGGTTTTTTTGAGAACGACCATTCCCATCTCTTGCACACTGTCAGTATTTATCACCATGTCATTTGCTGAAAGAGCGGTTGGGAGGAAAGGCGGAGCCCTGTGCCAAAACCAAATAAACAAACAAATCGTTTAACCGTTACAGCATGACTGAGCCCCACAGGTGACATTCTTACTTTAAAAATAAATGATGCGACGCCATGCATTGTTGATGCAACGGAACATGAAAATGAAGTCATTTTGAGCTAAAATCTGGTCCACCGTCCACCCAAGTTTCCGGGATTGCCACAGTTTCAGCACTGCTTAAACCTGGAATGGTGGAAACGCTCGTTATCCAAATATCATTCCGGATAATTAAAGTGTTCGTCGTTAAACAGCTCATCGTGAGTAATATTGCACAAGACTAACAGGAACGGATATAGGACTTTGAGTTTCTCCTGTTTTGTATCCTGTACGAACTTTAATAGCCTGCTGTCTGACTTCAGAGCAACAAAACAGCTTTCTCTGACGCGTCATCTTATCTGAACAGATAAAGCCGGGTTTCAATTCAATTAAGAAAATGAAGCAACGTGGCGTTTATCAGGGTGACTTCACTATACAACAGTTCAATAAGCATCTACGCTGCTTTTCACCACAGAGCACAAGCACTTTATACATCATTCTATTATGAGGTTAGTTAAAGCTTGCGTTTATATTTACAGTCCTGACCTCAGTTTCATAAACGTTCCCGACCTTGTTAACGGTGCATAAACTTGAAAAACCCCGAGTAAACTTGAACGCTAGCGCTTGCAGTTGTAGCTGACTTGTTACAAGCTTCTGGTATTTCTATTCCGCACAGCTATAACGATGTAACATGCATGCACGCGTTATGTAGGTCTGGCCACGCCCCCTTCCAGTCCTTCATCCAGCCTACAGGATCTCCTACATCACGAAAAACTGTAGCAACCCTATTTTCGATTCCAAGCATGCATCTTACTGCCCGATCCAGATCTGTAGAGTATTCCATGTCATGACTGGAAAATGTAATACAGCCTCGAGGAGCTCCAGAGATTTGCAATTCCAGTGAGCAAGGTATTAAATATTTTAGCATCCACTCAGTTTTTAAGAACACTGAAACTGGGGCTGAAACTTCCTGAAACAAAGATATGAACATTTTAAGAACCTGGGAATGTATACGTGTGTGTGTGCGTGCATGCTGCTTCGTGGTGGTGCAGGCCATGCACGAGGAAATCAGCCACAAAACGCTGCGAGGCATGCACAAGGAAATGCAGGACAGAAAGGATGAGGTTTTTTTTTTGATGCAGGATCGGATGAGGGATGAAATCGGTGGAGGGGGATCAGATGTCAAAAAACCCACTTACAGTGACAAAATCTGCTGACCCAAGAGCAGGCACTGACCGAGAAGATCTGAGGAGGCGTCTGCATCGGCCCCAAGATATAGCAGATCCTCTACACGAGAAACAAACGGTGTGAGGTTGGAGTCCGTGCCCCTCCCTACAGCCAGTGGGCCAGTGAGAGTCCATCATCGTCTCAGTGGTTACGTGGTTATTACTCATCTTTATTCTTGTTTAAGAAGAAATCGCACATACAAGCTCTGAATCCACATCCAGCCCTAACTTACATTCCTAAACTCATTTAAACAAGCTTCAGCCGAGACAAAGCACGGATTCTTAATCAGCACGTAAGGAATAATACACTCGGGGCATGCTGTTCAAGGAAAATGATCAATGACAGAGTGAAGCTACAGTTACCACCCGAAGTTGATTCGTGTTTTTGTTCCTCTTATACCATGGCGACGCCACAACAATTATGATTTATTGATTAATTTAAACATCATACTTTAAATATGTTTATAGCTATTCAATGTTCACAAAACCAGTTAGGTCCTCTTCTTATTATGCTATGATGTATCGATACGCAATCCATCACGATACAAATTAATGACGAATCGAATTGATGGAAAAAAATGTTTTCTTTTTCTTGGTGTTCACATATCTTAGTGTTTCCTAGCTGTAACTGCATTATTCAGAGAGCAGAGGGTGCAATAATGGGCTTTTTTAAAAAAAAAAAAAACTCTGTATGGGAAAACCAGATCTAAAATGGGAACGAGCTTTTGTGCTCATGTACAAATAGCTTCACCAAGAAATCGGAGCGATCTTTTCACAGACTGCCCAAAGCTAAAGAAAGGAGAAGCGAATGGAGCGAGACGTTTTAGGTGTCTTTTCTAATTTACGGAAGTTTATTATTAACCATTTTAATTTTTAATAAAAGGAATATTTTACTTTATACAAGTTATTATATTTGACTCCAACCTTTACAAATGTTTGTAAATTATTACTGCTGGTTATTAAAAAAAAAAGAAAGGTTTTTTTTTACGTAACAAAAAGAATTATTTAAGTTGAACAGAAAAATGTTGCATTATGGTAAAATTATATTTCTTTTTAAATATCGAGGTAAAATCTAATTGTGAACCCAAGATCATGAACTGAACTGTGAATCAGCCAAATCGTTACATGCGTAATAGGATCTTTTTTCTGCTCTTTAAGTAAAAAAAAAAACTCTCTCAAACTCAGTTACAGTTTTATCTCTGTGCTGATTCTGGAGACTCACGAATTCATGTGAAGCCTCCACAACTTAACCAAGTCCCTGTGGAGGAGCTGTTACCATAGAAACTGCAATGAACATTATAGAAAAATTACCGAAAACCTTCTGACCAATCAGAAACAAATGTCACCGTGGAGTAAAATAATGCAAAATCCAACAGCTTTATTGTGGACCAATGAAATCACTCCAGTGGTTCAGAATAAAAATAAATAAAACACATCTGTTAATAAAATTTTATCCATTTCCAAAACTCCTCGTGTAGTCACTGCCACGCTGGACTCGGGCCATTAGAACCAGCTCTTTAGTCCTGACGGTGAAGATGTTCCAGATGCTGCATGGTGTTGGTTCGTTTCGGTCACCCCTCAGCGTGCAGTCAGAAATCTCCGACCTTAACAAGGGTTTGAAAATAACCACCAGCTTCTTTAACGAGTCTGTTCCATCGTGCATCTCGAGTTCTCCGGTTTATTAGGTGCGTCTCAGCTCAGCATCAGAACTGGCTTCTGTTAGGTTTAAAACACAAACAAATAAGTGGATAAAAATGGCTTGATTTTGGCCGGTGAAACGATTCCAGTGGGTTTGTGTTGGTTTTGGATTCAGTTCCATCTTTAATGAGGGTTTTTATAATATTATAACATAATTCGACCACATAGAAGGAATAACGGCTGGAAACTGCAGCGTGGTGACGTGAGGCAGCATTTAACTCCAACGCCGGATCCAACTCGCACAAATCTCCAAAAAGCTCAAACTTCAGCCATCTTTAAATCCAAACTGCTGTCCTTGTCTTTTATTAACTACACGTAATTCACGTGCACGTGTTTTGATTTTAGTTCTTATTTTTCTGAGAAATGTTTAAGAAGCTTCACTTCAGCGTGATGTGATGGACACGCCCCCCGAGGGTTTTTTTCCCTCCTACACCACAGCAAATAAATGACTCATTTTTTATTTATTAAAGAACGACTTTTTTTTTACCCGTTTAGTTGTATGTGACGTTACATGACAAATTACGCGACGTTATAGCAGCTATAAACAGTCGTTCCCTCCGCTGGAGATGTGGGAACCTGTCTGTTACACAGCGCTCACACTGGAGACTCCTTCATACAGGACACACATCTTCCTTTAAGGAAACGTCCCTGTAGTCGAGCTGTTGCTATAGAAACCATAACGCATCTGATCGTGTACATTGATATAAAGCTGCACTACTGTCAGAGAGAATTAATCACCACCTTCTGAACAATCAGCCAAGCGGATTTGAATTCCTCCAGAGAGAGGAAGTCGACTGCGACGGAGAAAAGAAGCGCCGTAAAATCATCCACCCAGGAGTAATTCAATGATCTCCGAGCTCGTAAAGAAGTTCCCTCGAAGTTCATCCCGTCGCCCACGGCAACAGTCGCTCAACGACGATGGAACCGACGCCAAAGTCGCCGAATCACCGAACACGAACAAGTGACACCTTTTAACTGAAGAATAAAGCTCCTTCTTCTGTCGAATGTTCTCCCTGTCAGCGCTTCTGAACGATTTTCCTCAGGATCCTTTCACTCGGAGTGTTGGTATTCCGATGAGCCTTCGCTCCGTCCTCAGCGGAAAAAGGGGGGAAGCGAGAGGCTTTTCACTTCAGGGTCCCCCCCCCAAGTCGGAATCAAACCTTGGCAACAGTTTCAGGGTTTACAGCGTTCAATGGCTCACCACCTGGCGTGAACACCGTCTGAACTCCGAGGAAAAGACTTCCATTAGCTCGGGGGAAGAGTCATTAAAAACAAAGGAGAAGAGACGGAACGGCGCGAGGAATCAGGGCCTGGAGACGGAGCTGCTGGAAATTCAGGAATGCTTTCCGGAGGTGTGGAGAGGAGCGAGTGCGTTTCCCGTCCTAATGTTTTCATGCAAATTTTACATCTGCAAAAAATTTCATAAATCCTATGAAAGACAGATGTGGCATGTTAAATTTATTTTTCACTTTTCTGAAATTATATTAATATTTCACTGCTGTTGCGTACGAACAAATGTACACCATAACGTGAACTTGACTGCGTTTATACGTTTTATATTCATGTAACTCATGCAATTGTTTCATAAACATTGCGATTAAATATTATAATGTTTATCGTACAGAGCTTTTAAACTCGCCGCGTTACGGCAGGAGTAAAAATGTCGAATTTTGGTTTATTAAAGGAAGGATGCCATACTTTTATCCGTTTATAGTTATAGCAGCTATAAACATCCGCTCCTTCACCAGCCTCTGTTTCTCCCTCAAAGTTAAGACAAAAATTGTATGAAGTGACATTACTGCGTACGCACAGCTTGACCTCTGCCTGTTGCGCAACGCCGACACGCGAGACCCTTCATACAGGACACACACCTCCTTACAGGAAACGTCCTTGTGAATGAGCCGTTACTATGGAAACGATAACGCATCAGTTTAATAAAGCTGCGCTGCCGTCAGAGCCGCGGTTCTAGAGAATTAATCAGCACCGAGTGCACTAAACATCCCTGCTTTCTAATTTAACTTCCTTAAAACTTTTCATTCCTGAACTCGTCGCTGAACTTTAGCTAAGAAAAAATAAATAGCAGGAGTTGTTTGTTAGTTCGCAGAAGTCTGGCGAGGACGAGACCGCGCATAAACACGAACTGCAACCGAATTGAAATGATTTTTTAAAATCTTTTAACAATAAGTCATAAATTCAAAAATTTTAGATAAGAATTAGTGTGTCGATGGGAGCGCGCACGTGTGTGTGCGTGTGTGAGTCCTAGAAGCTCTGCCTTCCCTTCTCAGGGTTTGATATTTGGCTCGCAGGGCCTCGCCTCTCAGCACAGCCGTGTCTTTCAGAAACACACCGTTAGTTAATTTCACTTCACACCGCATCAGTAAAGACGGCTATTAGTGAGTGAACTATGAGCGGGTCAGATCCCCGCTTCTCTCTCTCTCTCTCTCTCTCTCTCTCTAACAGAACAGGTTTGTGTTTCTGCTGCGTCTGCGGAACTCTTGTTGACACACCGGCGTTAGTTGAAGAACCCGGACTTTACAGATAAAATGGCACGAGAACGCGAAGAACACAGCTGTGCGAAATGTGCAAATCACTTAATAACGACTCAAATTTTATTTCTACAGCGTTTAACTTCACAGACCACGTCACTCCGGTCCAGTGTGTTTATTTTACATCGTTAAACTGTTAAAGATCATTTAATAAACAATTATAATGAAGTATTTAAAGAAAAAAAAAAAAACAAAAAAAAAAAAAAAAAAAAACAGTTTATAGATGTAAATTATAAACTAATTAAACACAGAAATGTGAATAAATATTGCTAGAAAGTGCAAATAAAAAGTAGAAATAATTAAATAAAATTAAAACAAAAAAAAAAAAAAAAAAGAAATATGGAACTTTAGAAAAATATTTAAATTTGAAATGAGTTGAACTTCAAGAAAAATATTCAAATATTACATAATAAATAAAATACTATACGCTCTGGCATGCAAAATTACTAACCAAATATAAAATATTTAATTAATTAATAAATTGTTATAAGATATATATACACACACAATATACTTTATAAAACATGAAATATGGGTAAAAGTTTAACTTACATCAAAAATAGAGTAACAAACTAATTTAGCTATCAGTAAAGTGTGATAATTATATACAAATACGTTAAAAGAACTTTAAAATAAAAAAGCAATGTTGTACACAGTTACTCTGCATGAGGAGTAAACACTCTGCTACTTGTAGCTTAGCTAAACAAATTAGCCAAATAACATTTCTGCCATAATCAAAACCCGAAACATCTTTTAAACTTCAAATAAAAGTACTTAAAAATATTTAAATTTTAAAACATTCTGTGAAACTGTGTTTATAAGCCCGGTCAGACTTTGTATGAGCTAGCTACCGCAGCTAGCGTCAAGTCTCAGCTGGCCGAATCTTCAACAGCTCTGCGCTCCCTACAAAGGCGCCCTAGGTAGTGTGCGCAATAACGGCACCGCGCACCCTACGCAGTGCAGGCGGCAGCCATTTGGGATTCAGCCCACGGTTTCTCCAGATCAGTGCGTTGGCATGCAGTGAAGTGAAAAGACTTGAATATAAATGAACATTTAATCAACTGGGAGCGGTTATTTCAGTCTTAACCAGGACACGCCGTGTTTAAACACTTATTTAAGAGTTTCCTAATGATTGTGAAATTAAACGTTGCGGAAAAAGCCCTGTTTATGTGACCGGAGACTGAAGACTAATCAAAGTAGCTAAACATTTGCGTTAGAAAAGAAAAGAAAGGATACTCACATAAAGAAACGTAGATCTCTCCGGATTTATTCTCCGCTACGTCTGAATCTCTGACAGGAACATAATCTTTCTTTCCGCAGCTGCAGAAGAGACAAAGTCTTCTTTAAACACCCTTTACCTGCACTTCAGCCTTTAAGCGACTGGCAGCGGAAAAAAATAACGTGGAATTCTTTATGTCTCCCAGAAAACTGGGGCGGGGCTTTTCAGACTGAGTGACGTTGGAGTTAACCAATCAGGATTGAATTTCCGCAATGCTAATTTGCGCGAGCGCCAAATGGGATTCGAGCACGCTAGAAATGGGCGCGATTTTGTCTCGTACAAAAGCAGCCAATCGCTGACGAGGTGGGCGGGGCTTCCGTTTTGCGCGACTATACCGCACCCGGACAATAAAGATGGGAAATGACCAGGAAATGAGCGTCTATCTATCCATCTGTCTATCTATCCGTCAACCCATCCATCCTTCTATCCATCCATCCAGCCATCCATCCATCCACCTAACTATCTATCCATGCATTCATCCATCTGTCCATCCATCTGTCCGTCCAGCTATGTGTCTATCTATCCTTCTTCATTTCTTTCGTTCTTTCTTTCTAAAATAAATTAGAGGATGTTACTGTTTAAAGAAAACAAATTTGCACATGCATTACACTTGTGCATTTATACATACTCATCTTCTTCTTCTTCTTCTTCCTCTTATTATTATTATTATTATTATATGTTGTTGTTAATCGTTTCTAGGTAAATTGAGAACACTTCAGCTCTGCATTTGCGGTTTGGGATGTAAATGAGTATAAAGTTGACTTCTTGCTCCCTCTAGTGCTCTGATCTCTCTCTCTCTCTCTCTCTCTCTCACACACACACACACACACACACACACACACACACACACACACACACA